>JANDJT010000141.1:3553730-3583939 GCA_024331685.1 Stegophilus panzeri | reverse complement strand
ATTGAAGTTAGAAACGTGTATAACAATGTCGTATGTAACTTTAGAGACGGTCCCTTAATTTCCGCATATCTGCGAATTTCGAATGTCCGTCGTCAAGACAACTTTATTCCAGTCGACTCGTGCCCTGAGTTCTCTGAGATAGACTCCAGACTCCCTGCGACCCTGTGTAGGATAAAAGGTACAGAAAAATGATGGATGGATGAATTTAGATATGTGATTTTTAGACACTTCATATGTTTTTTCAAATGTTTTCCACATTTCACATGTGGTGCATGTGATCATTTCAGTTTCACATGGGATTTCTTGCATGATTTTCACGTGATTTTACACATAATTCATTGTGATTTTACGCATGATTAATTCAGTTCAACATCGTGAGTTTGCACATTATTCATTTTTTTACGTGATTTTTTATAGGCTACATTCAATGGCGTTGTTTTATTTTTTTACATATTGTTCACATAATGTCACGTGTTTACTTTAGTTTTATTTAACTTTCACTCGTTTTTCAAATATTACTCACACGTGAAATGCATGCGATTTTTCCAAAATCAGCCAGAATAGCCTGTTCAAGCCTGTTCAACTGAATAAGAAACACTAGCTGATGTGAACTATGTGATTGTCTGGGGTGTAGTGGTGCAGAGATGAGGTCTGGTGAAGGTGTCAGTGTTGCCCAATAGCAGTGGGCTTGGCTTATAGTGGGCTGGGCTGGGTTGGGTTCACTCAAGCCTTTATAACACTCTGCATGAGACATCCTGTAGAAACAGCAACTTTTACTCGAGTTTTATATCACTTTCAGTCTCTTACTGGACATCATAGAGAACCGGTGAGTGATGACTTAATCATACGCTTACTTATACAGTGTAGTCTTGGTTTTCGTTACTGTTTTCCTTTTAATATAAAAATAATTGTCTATTCATTTTCATTATATATAGGCTGTTGGACAACCTCTAAACCAAGTCTCCTATCATTACCCTATCTCCTAGATATTATGTTTGGTTAGGTTTTCTTTACTTTCCCCTTTCAGATCCTTCTAAAAACACAAGGAAGCGTTGCGGGCGCGCGCGTTGTATTGCGTCCTGTTGCGCGTGGCGTTGGTGTTGTTTACATGTGCGTTATGGCGCGTGCGCGACGTTTCATTCTGCTTGTAGTTATTTTTAAATAGACGCCCACCCTGAAATTTTCTCTTTTCCGCTGTCTTTATTATTTTATTTTTTTTCAGCGTTCAGTCTCGTTGGCTCGGGTAAGTGCCCCCTACAGCCAGGCAGAATGTTTGCAGTGATAATTCAGTGGTTGAGGTTTGGCACTACATATCGGACGGTTCAAATCTCACCCTTGAGGAAGACTCTTAACCCTCAACTGCTGTACTGTACACTCTTCTGTCACCCTAACCAGATTTTCATTAGGCACTTTAGGGGAACCTTGCAAATTGACCATTAAATTAAATTAAGTAATTAATCTAGAACCATTACCCATACATAGATCCCTTGATAACCATTAAAAAAAGATTGTAGGCCTATGCTTGGATCTGTTGTAATTTTCCTAATGTAATTTGTCTTTTTTTTTTTCTCCAATGTGAAACTTATATTAGAGCTCTGAGTATCCAAGGCTGATCTGATACTGACATGTGCCCAAGTTGATTCTCTTCAAGATTTCTGTTGCCCAGTTATACAAGGCATAGACACCATTGGATCAGATTAGAAAATCATTGGATCAGATAAAAAAAAATATCTGAACCGAAAATCTGATCCGATATCCATCAAGCGTTTCAGGACAATATTGGCCATGGTGCCAATATTCAATATCGAATTGCTACATTGCTAGTTAATCAATTTTTTTTTTAACTAAATCAATTCTGCACATAATGATTTTCTATTAGAAAATTGAACCACCTCAGTGTACTGATGTTCAGCTCTTTATCATTATCCTCATTATCATTATCATTTATAAGTGTGTGACATCAAAAATAAATGCTTATTTTTGGATTTTGTGATTATTATTTTCCATTTTGAGCAATATTGGCTTATTTTTAGATTGGATAATTTTTTATGCAAAGTAGCTTGTTGCTGTGGTAATCTTTGGTCAAATGGATTCATATAGAAAGTATAGAACTTTGATATGGTTCATGGGTGCGTAGTCTGTATGGGGAAACCACACTTTATATTATTATATAGTGCATTAATTAGATTATTTTGCCTTTACAATCTTGGTCATTACTAAACGTCTAAAATGCAGTGCAATAGGTTAATATCCAAATGATGGAGCATCGATGATGCAGAACATCCACAATGGCCTTTTTTGTAGTTTGTAAGAAATAGGGAATAAGGCACAAGGATACTCATATTGAAGAAGCCAGTTTAAAGATAGAACAGTAACTTCATGTTGTTAATCAGGCATCACACATGTTTAGATCACTTAATTCCTGGTTTCATTTGTATGTCAGAAGAGTAAATAGAATCTGTTATGTAAATCTAACCAAGCATAATTGATATATCAGGCCTCAGGATGTGGCAGTTTAAAATCCGCTGTAACATGTGAACACAAGCCAGTAGATTTGAATATGGTCAGTACTGATGAAGTGTTCCTCTTTTGTTATACAACATACCCAAAATATGAAGTTATTATGTGCGAGTAAAAGGTTAGAAAAAGTACATTCAGTATGTACGTATGGAAATATTTGTAATTATTGTAACTGTGACAAAATTATAAATTTACTAAATCTTTAAATTGTTTAATAGTTGCTGGGCTTACTAGATCGTTTATTAAAATTAGTTCTTAACGTGAGATCTCTTTTCCTGTTGAAAGAGCAGTGGTAATGAACAGCAGTGACAAAAAGGAAGTGATACCAACATTCCCTAAGCTTTTGTGCAATGTCTTATAGGCGGAGCTCTTTCCTGCAGCTTGTATTTATAATATTCACATTTATCAACGGGAATACTGGTATCAATGTGCCCATAAAATGAAAATAAATATAATACAGAGTAACCAAGCATTTACCAAGCAAGTATTCATGAAAATGTATTGTCATATGAGATGACTTATAAATTAGGCAAATAATCATTGATGTCATGGTTGAGACTTTCCTGTGTGTCAATCCACACTGAGCAGGTGGCCCTGGATGTTTATATGAAACAGGGAGGGTTAATGTCTTGACAGAGTGCATGTCCTCTTCTCATGTAGCACAGCATGCAAATCTCACTGAGGCTTAACTGATTGAGCTGTTTTTTTTTTGTTTGTTTGTTTGTTTTTTTTCACTCCCAGGTAAACAGTTAACTAGGATGGACAAAAAGTGCACAGGTCTTGGAAACAAGTGACAAACCCTAGATGTCAGACTGCTAACAGATCTTATAACTGACCTGTGTGCGTTAGGGTTTTACAGTGAAATCAAGGGACTGCTATAGAAACAAGAAAGGTTTCATAATGACTAAGGTAGTATTCATCTAGCATTTCAGCTCTAACATAGTCTTGAGCAGAAATGTGTGCGGGGGCTGACACTGTACACCTCCACGGTTGATGAAAAGCGAAGGAAATCATGCACTTTAACCCGCAGGATCGCTCCTTGAAAAAGTGACCTGGCTTGAACTTCATATCTACAGGCAGTTGTAACACAAAGGCTTTCAACATCGCTTCAAAGCCATTCTGTGGTTGTGTAAAAGGGGCGGAGCGCAGGGAGGGAGTCATGGAAGAGGCCGTGTCAGTAGTTTCCTCTGTGCAGCGTCCAGGCCTTGCCATAGAGGAAGAGCCTGACTGGTGACCTTTAGAAACCTCTTTCCAGACAAAGAGACTGTTCAAGCTCTCGTTCCATTTACATGCACAGCAACATTCCGGCTGCCATCCTCCATAAGTGCCAGCATCAATGTTGTCTAATTGCATTATTTCCCCCCTCAGCCCTAGTTAGTCTGTTTTGAAAAACTTACAGGATACAGAAGAACCCATTCAGGACCATGCAGAGTACTCATAAACAATAGAATCTATTTTGTTTAGACTGATATTTTAAAGCTAAATGTTATATTTCTTTTGTATTGAAAAACTATTAATGAATATGTGTTTGAATCCTGAATATGTTTACTCTGATGTGTTATAAATAGTAGAAAGTCTAGAATAATGAAAGGAAATATGTACTAGATGTACTTCCGGCTTACAGTCAGGATCTGAGAGATGTACAGTAAACATAGTAACAGGGTCAGCTAGAGAAGTGTATCGTTTGTCTAACTGATAATATATGTATTTCCTTGTACTGTTTTTCTCACATACTGCAAAAGCTTACGAGTGAAGCTGTTGTATGAAATATGAACCTCCTCTTTCTTCTCATAGGTTTCTCCAAAACTGAAAATGGAGGAGATCCAGATTGAGACAAGACATTTACTTGACAAGGACCTTCAGGTATGAGTATGATTAATAGACACTTTTCTATATAACAAATCATACTTTTTTACACCCGAGTTAAATTTCCGTTGTTGTTGTTTGTTTACTCCAGGGATTAAGAGAAGCTGTTCAGCAGCTTGAGACAAAGGCAAGTCATTTTCATATTTTCTTTTAATTACAGTTTTATATTAAGTGAGGTACTGTGCACCAAGACTTTCTTCAGGTCATGGTAAAATTTCCTTGAATTAAATTTGACTTTTAACTTGTATAGCACATTTAACAGTACACATTGCCAAAAAGCAGCTTTACAGAAATCCTGATATAGATTTAGATACCTAATGAGCAAGTGGGATTAAAAAGCATTACTCTTCTACAACTGTACACGGTAAAGTCAGATCATGAAGTGTGTTGAAAATATGTTGAATAGGAGTCCTGGGATAAGCACAGGACAGCCTTTATGATTTACAGGAGCAGTTCTTAGGTACACAGCAGATTAGGTTGGTTTTTGAAGTCATGACTATTGCCATCTGGTGGTGTGAAATGTTCAGTTTGCTTAACGTAATGTTGTGTTGCAATATTTAGAAAGAAATGACAACGTGGCATTAAGGCATACTGTGTCATTAGGATGCAGACATAAAAGTTAGAAGCAGTAAATGTTTTTTATTTTGAACAAATCAGTATTAAATGAGATTAAAATGATGTTGCTTGAATGTGCAACCAAAATATTATGTCTTATATCCCTCTTATTGAATTTAGGATCCTGGACATAAGCGTTGTCACTTCAGACCAGATGATTATGATATTTTAATAAAGTTACTATACCTGACATGTACCTTTCATTCAAGGTGTCACAATGAATAAGCAAACCTACATTCATATTAAATAACTTATAGATGAGAGCTTATTCATGACAAAGTCACCGTCATTTCTGATTTAACACTTACAAATTATGAAAACTCAGTGAGCCTGATTCTTGTGGAGCATTAGATGCTCTCATGCAGCATCATGCCAGTGTCTTGCAGAGTGGCCTTGGACTTATGATGTGAGGGAATGCAACAGCTTGCCCTCCCATGCTGACCCCTACAGATTAGAGTGATCAGTTTCCAGGTCATGTGTTTATTATCTAGCCTGTAGTGACGTGGGAGGCAGAAGGATGCAACAGCCATCTGCCCAGAACTGGTTTAAGGCTGCTGGCAGTTTTCACACGTAGGGCTCGTATTCTTTAAGGGGATTAGCAGTGATGGGCAGACAACATGCGATTGTCTTCAATCAGCAGCAGCGAAGGAGCACGGGATGTTTATCTCCTAGCCTTGTGTAAACCCTTATATTCCCATGGATTTTCATCAGTTCTGTTTTAGATCTTTATGTGCGTTTAGTGAGGTATGACCAATCTAAAATTTAAACCACATCTGTGGTGTGTATATGGTGTAGTGATAATGCATAATATCATTTACATGTTTCACTTTTGTAAATGTACACCTACTTTACATTCAACAAAACAAAGAACAGATGGAAAATAGTTATTTTAGAGCTATTAATTTTATATATACAACACTGGGGTATCTGAGACGTAATAATCAATTAAAGGAAACATCTGCAAAATGTAAGCATTAAGTACACTTTAATTTTGTTGTCTTTGAGAGAATAGAGGCTGGTTTGTGCTATAAGCCTGTTGATATTTAGCCAGAGCCTCTCCTACAAGAATCCCTGGACTACAAAATTTGAGGAAAGATTTAAAACAAAACTGCATATGTTCTGTACTGACCACATGTAAAATAAATGTGTTATATATATATAATATGTATATATATTTATATGAACTCCACTTTTCAACTTCCCATTTCATTTTTTCTCAGTTTGGAAAAAAGTAACATTATGACTGGGGCTCTGTTACACATACAAAAACGTATATAAATCATAGAATAATTTTATTTAGTGAATAGTTAAAAGTAGTAAGTAATTCAAAGCAAGTGCATGACATGCATATTTAATCTAAAGACATGCTTGTTATACTGTATTCAACTTCCTCGAGTGATGAACTCCACTCCACAGTAAATAGGCCTTGAAGTTTCCGATGACTGAATATTCAAGTTGTCTGATACGGTCTGATCCAATTTACAGATCTCTTCAACTGGAATTATCTTGTTTTGGTCATGGTACAAAGCATGCTGGGAGCAAGGGGCTTATGAAGAGGAGTGGCAGCAGGGGTATAAAGGCTTGAGTACAGACGCAAAAGCTTACAAAGAGCTTACATACAATTGGATCTTACTCACCTGTTTACTGAACGTTAGTTGCTACTACTAACTACCAGCTGTCGAAATGGTTCTTGAGGATTCGGATTCAGAGGCAGTGTTTGAGATTGAGGTTTTTGTGAGTACAGACTCCACTGTTTGGTGCTCAAGTTGTTGCATGAGGATTATTTGTCCTGGTTGGAAATGTGGTCAGACAACATGTTTGATGATAAATATTGGGATTTGATGCAGCATTGATGCAGATTCTATTTAGATTTGTATTATAGATGATGAAGGATAGGGTGGTTAAGATTAGTACTGTGGTTAAATATCTGAAAGGATGCAGTAACTGTTTAATAATCTGTGACTTAAAGAGATAAGACTGTCCATTAGTGAAGTTTGCATAGCACGACATGTCTAAAACACAGTCTTCAGATCTGTGCATGCAATGTTGAGCAGGTGTAGCATGATGTTTACCTCATTTACAAATCCAAATCCAATAATTTACACAGAGCTTTTTACAGTTTCTGCTTTGTAATTTGACTGAATTCTCAACTTCCAACACAGTCCTAAAATGTCCAGTTTGCTCAAATGCATTGCAAAATATATATTCCGCTTTATTTTCATAGAGCGTCAACCTTATTTTCATCACGGTTCTTGCCTCTACAGGAGCATGATGTTGATACACCTTATGGCAGAATCCACTGTACTATGAAGGGAGTCCCCAAAGGAGACAGACCTGTCATTCTCACCTTCCATGACATTGGACTGAACCGTAAGTGTTAACCTAATTCCAGCATATGCGTTGAGCATGACTTTCAATATATGCTGTAAATATGCCACCAAAACTCATGTCTTTTTATTTTTATTTTTTTTATTATTTTCTCTCTAAAGACAAGACATGCTTTGACACTCTGTTCCAACATGAGGACATGCAGGAGATCATGCAGCACTTTGCTGTGTGCCATGTGGATGCACCAGGACAGCACGAGGGTGCCAATACTTTTTCCACTGGGTAAGCTGGAAATTGAACGACATTAGGCAACATGAAGCCTTTGACCTTTTAGTCTTTGAGTGCTGACAAGTCCGTGTTCAGGCTCAGTTGCCTCTATTAATTATTAGCCTTGGCTTATCCTTGACCTATATTGTTTTAGATATGTCCTAAAACTAAATGTTATGGGACTCTAGATGAATGAACAGTTATATAATTATATAGTTCAGAGGTCAAATGTTTGTCTGCTCCAAAGGCAAGTCATTATTGGTATTAAAATGGAAAAAAAAGGAAAATGTTTAAAATCTCAGAAGAAATGTTGTACTATGGGTATAAATGTAAACTATGTGTAATTGTGCATCTTTGATTTACTTTAGATATGAGTACCCTTCTATGGACCAGCTCTCTGAGACACTTCCTCTGGTCCTGAAACATTTTGGGTAATATTGTATTGTAACCAGTTGCTTACTCGTGCTTGAATCACTCACACTTTTAAAAACGAAGGATTCTTAGATGTAACTGGCTTTTGTTTTCGTGACGATATAGTCTTAAGAGTGTGATCGGGATGGCGGTTGGAGCCGGTGCCTACGTCCTTGCAAAGTTTGCTGTGAGTTGCCACTTTAATAACCTGATACTTTTAAAAAGTTTTAATCAAACCTGGATTAAAAGCAGAACAAGCTCGATTATTGTTGCTGTTATTGTTCCTTCTTTATTATTTTTTGCTTTGTTTAGCCGCTAAGGAATGTTCCAAACTTGTTAAACACCAGTGGTGCTCGCTGTAGGGAGTCCTGATCTGATTCTTTTGAGCTTATTACCACAGATTTTAACACTTTACTCCACTTTTGTTACATGCATTCAATTTCAAGTATGTTTTGTATGTATTTAAGTTTCAGAATTATTATAATGAAAAGTGGATTCTTGGTTGTTGTTTTTTTTCAGCTGGACTACCCTAAAATGGTGGAGGGTATTGTTTTGATCAACATCAATCCATGTGCTGAGGGCTGGATGGACTGGGCGGCACAAAAGGTAATATTTTTTTTTAAATAAATCAACCCACGGCATTGATGTGTTTTAATAACGTTATACTTTTTTAATCTTATTTATCTTAAAGCATGTTAATTGGTAAATACTATGAATTTTTCAATTACAGTTAAACTAACAGCAAAAACTGTAATCCTGGCCACACTCTTGGGACCTTGGTTTATGTGGTTATATAGTTATGTTCCTTGGGGGTGTAAGTAACCTTTTACAATTAAAATGTATTACAGATCAGTGGCTGGACTCATGCCATGCCTGACATGATCATCAGCCATCTATTTGGAAAGGTGAGTTTGAACCAATTTTGTTGGCAGCTCATTTGTATTATTATTATTATTATTATTATTATTATTATATTTTCTTCTTAATTTTTTATGTGGTGCTGTTGTTTTTTTGGCTTGCTTTTAGGAGGAAATTCAAAACAACCATGACCTGATTGGCACTTATCGCCACCACATCCTGAATGACATGAATCAGTACAACTTGCAGCTGTTTGTCAAGGCATATAACAGGTGAATAGAGACTCAATCAGTTACCATAAAGATTTGGTCAGACTCGGTTATTAAAAATGACTGACATTTGTGTTTCTGCTACGTAGCCGAAGAGACCTTGAAATTGAGAGGCCTGTTCCTGGAGGAAACATTAATGTCAGAACCATCAAGTGAGTTCAGAGCATTGACTGGATTTTGTATTAGTTAAAGTGTTCAATTTTATGTCCTAATGATTTGGTGGCTCTGCTTTCAGGTGCCCCTCTCTTCTCGTAGTTGGAGACAGCTCTCCTGCAGTGGATGCTGTGGTAGGTTCACACCAAGTTCACACCAATGGCACATGTCCACTTATTTACAAGATGAACAAGTGACATTAATGAATTATAGTGCTGCAGCTTGAACAGCTATTCTAAAATGGTTAACACATTTGTTTTTCTAGGGCATGTATTTATAACTTATATATAATAAAATATGTGCATTTTTGTGATTTATTGTACTTTTTCCACAGGTGGAGTGCAACACCAAGCTGGACCCGACCAAGGCCACACTGCTCAAGGTGAGTGAGCATTCTCACATTCTCAGTCTCTTTAATCCAGCTGCCTATTCATAGCCTTGGTGGAAAAGTTAGGAGCTGATAAAAATTCTAATAGCTCAGCACCTGGTGACTGATTTACCTAGGGTGCATTAAGGCTGATTTTCATGGTCAGACCAAGGGCAGAATTCTTCTCCAGCTGACCTAGTTTCCTTGGCCTGACCCATGTTGCCATGGGGAAAGCAGGTTTATAACGCCTCACCTGCCTCATTTGTTGCTGATAAGTGTTGTGAATAGGCTAGTTAATGGAACACTTGCTGGTTAAGAAATTCATGTTGATAGCGGTGTTGTTTTCAAGTCTGTGAAAGCTTGGAGCAGTAAACATGCAGTGAAGCATGTGTTGTGGCTGAAAGTTGCCATTTTAAAATGTGTTTCTCCTTTTTTCCCTCTTTTTTTTTTCTCCACAGATGGCTGACTGTGGAGGCTTGCCTCAGGTTGACCAGGTGTGTTGACTGTTTTGATTGCTAGACTCATTGGCAGGATCTTCAGGATGGAGATAATCATTATAGATATCTGGCAGCTTAAGAGCCATGAATGCCAATTCTAATACCATCCTGAACTTCTGCTACTGACCTGTCTTCTGGTTGCGAAAATACATATTAGAACCATTCTTATATATAGCCATTGATACTTAAATATTCTTTCTCATTTTATTCACAGCCTGGAAAGCTGACTGAAGCCTTTAAATACTTTATACAGGGAATGGGCTACAGTAAGTATTTTAATCATTAATTACCCTGCCAATATTAGTTTTACACTTGATGATAGTATTGTTGTTGTTGTTGTTGTGTGTGTTTTTTTTTTTTGTTTTTTTTTTTTACATCTACCTCTCCTTGTTGTTGAAGACAGCTCAGAGGTTTATAGTTGTTAGCTTTTCTGCCACCTAGTGGTGAAATCTGCTAGTGACGTCTGACTAAATATAAGAATTAATATTAAACGTTTAACCTCCTAACTCAACATGCGTAATGAAATATGTCCACTCCTTACTATTTTATCACCCCAATCAATTTTTGATTGTTTCTATGTTTGGAAATTTCTAAAGTTTGGAAATATAAAGACACATATATAACGATTTATGAGGGCAGCACTGTGGTGTAGCAGGTAGCATTGCTGCCTAATAGCTCCAGGTTTTATGTCTACTCTGGGTTCTCTAGTGTCCTCCCATGTCCTAAAAACATGCCAGTAGGTGGATTGGCTACTTTCTATTGCCCCTAGGTGTGAATGTGTCTCATCCAGAGTGTCGCAGCCATTCTTCCCAGGATTGACTCTGGATCCACTGCGACCCAGCCTAGGATAAAGCTCTTACTGAAAATGATTAATATAACTTAAGAGGCAAACAGTTTATAAGGACATGCATAGACCTCACTCTGCCTGGTCAGAAAACAGGTTCTGAGGGTTTTTTTTTCTTCTGTCCTCCCTGTCCTCTCTCAGTGCCCTCAGCCAGTATGACTCGCCTGGTCCGCTCTCGCACTGCCTCTGGCTCCAGCGTTACCTCCTTTGATGGCAACCGCAGTCGCTCACACACCAACGAAGGCCGGGGCCGTTCCCACACTGCTGACGCCCAGCGCGCACGCTCCCACACCGACTCTGCGGACAACTCTGTGGATCAGTCTGTGCACAAATCTACTGAAGTGTCATGCTAAAGCAGCTCCACCTTTCCCTAAACCCTACCATGCACTTCCTTTAACACACTTCCTTTCCCTTATCTGTGTGTGTGTATTGTGCTGTCACAAAAATGCCCAGGAGTGCAGGCCACCAGCTTTGGGCACACTGTCATCCCAGAATACAGTTGAATTAGTCAAAGTGTATTATTTGAGGGTCCTCTGGGAAATGCTGTCTAGATGAAGTAAAATATTTGAAAGGGAAACTCCCCTAATCTGTTCATTTGTCCCCTTTTTGGGGGCTGATATATTCTTTATGCAAGAAACACAGCACAGAAATACTGTACGTGGGAGAATCAGAAAGTTTGGGAAGTGTACAAGTTTGTACGTTTGTACTCATCATGCATCATTAATTTACTTTCTTTGCATTCTCATTTACTTGATTGTAGTGTCACTTATCTCACAAATGCCTGCAAATGGCTGTTTTTTTTTAACACTTGTGTATTTGTGTAATAGTTTTAATACTGGATTAATTTTCTGTATATTTTGAATGTGAATTGATGAAAGGATATGGTGGTGGATAATAGGGTTGTCATTTTTCTATGCTACCTACCTTAAAAATAAACGACGTACACAGGCTATTTTCCTTTTCATTTATCTTTGTGTTTATTCCCCATGTTTTGGGGGATATATTTGTAACCTAGTTGTTTTTGTTCTTTAACATGATTTTTTTTTTTCTACTAGTGATCTATTATCAAGTGATCTGAGGCATTTTAAGAAGTAAATAAAACAAAGGAATTACTGTACATAAACAAATGAATGATTAATTGGGGTTTTGGACCTAATCATGATTTATATGGAGTTAAGCAAAATGGAACAACGTGCCATGGAAATCCACTGTGGTTTAGAAGGATGGAGGGAGAAATCCAATAACAGGCTTTTTAGGTAACATAACCTTTGTAAAGATGCACAGCAACACAATGTATACCACACTGTACATTTAAATGGGATTAGAGTTGTATTTATTAAAAAAGACAAAAAAGAAAGAAAACAAAACCCACTCTGACTGTTTTGTATGACTGAAGCACCTCTTATCTACCCATAACTGCTTACACATGATAAACTTACACATGATGATAAAAGACATTAACACATACATATGTTTAATCACCGTTCAGTCTATTAACTATATATGTTGATACTCAAGAGCTGTTTATTATTGTCATCTTTTAAGACTATGGGCAAAAATAAAAATTATGTATAAAAAAAAAAACATGCATAACAATAATTTAGAATTTTCATTCAAACTCTTGTTTCATTGTTTCTCTACCTAAAATAAATCACCATGTACCATAATAATTTAGCTCAAATCTTGTTTGCTCTGCCAGAAGATTTAATCATAGGTATAACTTTCAACATTATTATGATCCAAAATTCACAAATGGCTGGCGACAGCGGCACGGTTATGCTTTGGTTCCCAGAATGACCACTAAAACCACTAAAATTATATATTTAATACACTAAATTGTTATATTGTGTATTTTGTAGTATCAGTCTGAAACTTAAACTTGTAAAGTTTAAATTGTTTGTAACAGCAGGCCATGAATAATAATAATAATAATAATAATAATAATAATAATTCCTTAGATTTATATAGCACTTTTCTAGATACCCAAAGCGCTTTACATTGTATGGGGGGAATCTCCTCAACCACCACCAGTGTGTACCATCCACCTGGATGATGCGACAGCAGAAATGTTTAACTAACTGTGTACTGGTACTGGTGTACGGGATGTTTTGATGCTTATAACAGGATTATTTGGATTATTTTCTTTTTGTTTGCATAAGTGCCTTCTCACAGAAGGCATAATCTTCAGCAGAAGTAACTGGTATCTTAGAAAAGTCCGATCATAAGTCTGTAGAGTCTGGTACATATTTGACCTGAGTTTGACACTGCTGGCTTAAAGAAATACTTGCATAAGTGTTCCTCCATCCTTGAATTTTTCCACATTTTGTAGTGTTACAACCTCTAACTGAAGTGGACTTAATTGGTATTATATGTCATCAATCTACATGTGGGGTTGGGGAAAATCAACATAGCTTTCCCATATTTCTGGGACAGTGGTGAGCAGAGAAATAAAGATGTAGATACTGAGCGAGCAAATTAATGTGGCACACCAACGCTTATTTGAGAATGGATATTAATTCTCTCTCTCTCTCTCTCTCTCATGAGTTTATCTGACGTGTGACCTGAATAAACACTCACCAGTCATCTTAACCTAAGCCTGCTATGTTCCTGAGTTGTGTCTGCTGCCATTTACTACACAAGTATTGTCTGCTTTTTAATTTTTTAAATTTTTATTTATTTATTTAATTAACCTTTATGTCACTTTAAAACTCTTTCTTTGGAACTTTGAAACATTAGACATTTTGTGTAAATCAACTGATTAAAATCCTAATGAAGTCATTTTCAGTTGCAGGCTGTAACACTACAAAACATCAAAAAGTTCAAGGGTGTGAATACTTATGCAAGGGAGTTTCTTTGTGGTGGTTTTGTGATCATTATAAAACGGCTGTTGCCTAAAAATCAAGATCTAAGGAAGTAACTTGGTTCTATCTTTATATAATATATTTGCCAATTATTACATTATATAATAAAGATTTAACCACAGAAATATTACTGTAATATGAATCACCAGATTCTATAGACCCAGCAATAAAGATGAATTCAGTAATGTCTATTATGATGTCTATTGCTTAGAATTTACTGCATTATGGAATAAAAAACATTTCTTTTGGCTTGATTCTTTTTATTTTGTCAACTCCAAAATATATCTTTTTATTTTGTCAACTCCAAAATGTGACTGATCCAAAATGTGCAGCACAGTAGTCACCTGTTCCTCAGTTCATAATCTCTCGATTCTCGTAGTACTGCTCCAAATCTGCAAAGATGTCGTTGGGGTTTTTGCAGCTGAGGTTGCAGAAGCAGGCATTAATCCACATCACCTGCCAAGTGAACATGGCTCCATTAGGGCACTGGAACTCCACCTGTACTGTTTTGGATTTATAAGGGATGCAGCAGCGCTCATCTGTGCAGACACCACAGTACTTTGGCTGGTAGAGCTTCTTGCTTGTGCAGCCTGAGATGGTGAAATTGGTCGGTTGATTTTCCCTGTAGATGTTTAGGCACTTTTTCCCAGGCTTTAGGAGAAATCAAAAGAAAATTCACAATATCTTTGTGAATATCTCAGGATTAAAACATAGCCAACTAATGTTATTCAGCACATAAGGGTTTATTATTATTATTAATAAGGGTCTATTATGAATGATTCAGTATCTATAATGAAAGTAATATAAAAAGGTATGTAGTTACAAAGTTCTGAGAGAAATGTATGTCAGTACCTGCTGATGGATTCTTGGTGTTAGTAACCAGTTAGTAACCAGTAACCAGAGAAAATTTCTACCTTAATGTGCTTAGTGATATCCACCTCACACGGTCGGATGTTGCAAAGCCGTCTCTCCTTGACCATACGACACTGCTTGTTGGCGTTAGTGATGCGTAAAGATACTCCTTGGCCACAGGTCTTGGAGCATGAGCTCCATGATGTGGTCTGTGTCACACAGTTCTCCTGCCAGGTGTCTTTTCCACTGGAGAGAGCTTTGAAATGACAGGCAACCATTGTTAAATACAACGTATAACTCAAATGCAGATGCAGATACAGAATACAAGGGTATTCCTTTTTGTGTTCCACCAGAAGTACCCAAAGCAGATTTTTCTGTTTCCTGCTTTTCACTACCTGTAGGCTGGCCCTGAACCTGTGCAAATTGGGTCCCTTTGTCATTTTATCTTTCAAAAGGTGTCCAGGGATTCTTTCCAAAAACCTTTAAACTTGGTGTGCTTTCAGAAAATGTGTATATGATTAGCAGCTGTCTCTAGACAATCTCTTCAACAATAAGCATGGTGCTAAAAATGACTATTTTCCAACTGACCTTTTCTATAAAATGGAATAAATCTTAGATCTCTTTTTTTTATTTGACCTCATTGGTTGTTGGTTGCGCAGAAAGTGTGCCAAAAAAAATGTAAAGTATTTTAATGATGCATTTTTCCTAACTCTATAATTCAGCTAAACTAACTGTGAAGTGTACCTGTATGGTCAGTTTTGGTTCATACCTGCCATGGCATGCCTAGGTGATGCTTTGCGCCCCCTCCTGGGCTCCTCACAGATCCACTGCTCACAGCAACGGCCAGTGATCTTGACCCGTCGCGGTGTTGGGCACCACACCCTTGGAGGCTGAGACTCATTACACAGCGGTACACAGCCGATGGCCCCGTTCACACACAGACACTGGTATTTACAGTTGGGCTGAAAACTCTGCCCATTGCGATAAATTACACCATTGTGCTCACAGCCTGTTCCGAGTAGATCTGTACATCGGCAAAGATCACAGTTTATGAGTTTCTGATAAGATGTAAAGGGAATGGTTAATATGTATGAGATAAGAAAGGATTGATGGCTAAAGACAATGGTGTGATTTTGAGTGAGAGAAAGATTTATATGAAAGAGACTGGAGCTCAAATGATCACTGAGAAGTTAAAAAAACAACAAGAAGAAGGTGGTGAATAAATCTAACAAATTACTGCTCTGGTTTCTATCCGAGTCTGCATTCCACCTTAATTAACCCTCTTAATCTCAATCTAATCCTTGGGAAGAGTCTAGTGTTAATGCGCTTAATGGAAGCCTGAGCACAAGGACATGTTTAGTGCAGGGGACACTTACATGCACACACTCCTTTTTCGTACCTAGGCTTGTCTGAGCTGTAGTCACAGTAGAGGCCACGGTGGTGGTCACAGTTGTCTGCCTCGTTGCACTCCTCGCCCGCCTGCTTGGCGCAGGCCCTACAGCAGTCACAGCCATCCATGATGAGGCTGACACCAGGCAGGCAGCTCGGGGGAGTCTCAGGACAGGTGCAGGGCCACTTACAGTACCGAGTCTGGTTGTAAGTCTCAGGCGTAGTGGACTCGGGTATGATTGGAGCAATGGAGGAATTCAGTGAGACAGCCTGGAGGAAATGCAGAGAAATAAGGAGACTCTTTGAGTAAAAGTTTGAAATTGGATTTTTGTCATATTATTGCACCCCCTTAAGAACATTCCCATGAACTCTGCACAGTCAGTAACCTGAGATTAGCATAGAAGTTCTGTAAATTTCAATTTTGCTGAAATATTTGAATCTGTAATTGAACCAGGACAGCATGGTGGTGCATCAGGTGGTGTTGGTGCCTTGTAGTTCCAGGGTCCACAGTTTGATCTGCCTTTGTTGAGTTTCGCATGGCATAATTAGAATAGTTAAATCAATTGCTCTTAATGGCAGTAAAGGATTTTTGCAAACAAAACAAAATGTTGCACATGCTAAAGGTGCATAGGAACACCAAAAACAATGCAGTGCAGAACTACAATGCTGTCTCTTAATCATGTAGATACAAAAATATCACATTCTGGCAGCACCAAAAATAGCAACATCAAGTCGTCCTTTCATATATTCTGGGTTCATTACACATAAAGTGAAATATTTTGAGCCTTTTTTGTTTTAATCTTGATGATTATGGCTTACAGCTCATGGAAATCAAAAATCCAGTATCTCAAAATATTAGAATATAGAATTTATAATACAGAAATGATGACCTTCTGAAAAGTTTGTTAATTTATGCACTCAATATTTGGTCGGGGCTCCTTTTGCACGAATTACTGCATCAATGCGGCGTGGCCTGGAGGCAAATAACTTATAAATGTTATTTCATGTGTCTTTCAAATAAAAGTTCATAATCATTAAAAATCCTGCTGAGGAGTTTCACATCATGAAGCTGATTACTTGCTTAGGCCCACTCCCAATAAACATGTTGATTTATTTGACTCATGTACAACATTTCACAGTCAAAGGCCATAACTTTTTTAATCAAGGATTTACAGTGTTAACAGGACATCCTAAAACATCTAAGTCAGAATACACCACCACATTTCTCATAAAAAATATCTGCGGTGAGCAAAAGGGTATTTTTCTTTAATTTGTTCAAAGGTAATATTTGACCTATAGATATATGGGAACCTATGTGAATGATTTAAGTCCTGTATTTCAGTACAAGCTCTTGGTATCTGGATTGATCTCTGACATAACATTTGCTTCCATGCAGTCTCTCTCTCATGGTAAGATGGAAAAAAAGCCAACTTTCTGATGGGTTATATCTTCAGGCCTCTGACCTCTGGCTGCATGATCTCTTGCATGTCCTCATGTCCTACACTGGGGTGGCTGTATTAGTCTTCAGCATGTAAATAACAGAAAGATTTTCACAGTGAATAAATGACTATAAATCCATTGGGAATAATAGTCTAGTGGAGTCAATTTTCAGAGTAGCCACATTTGGTTGAGTGTTTCCAACCAATTTGAAAAGCAGTCCATTTAAGTATATAACTATCAAACTAAAATGAAATTATACTAGCCACTATTTTCCACCACAAAGTTATTAAATCAACTGACAACACTGATGACTTTGCAGAATAATTTCCACTCGGTGGCAGTATAATCACTTGCATTTGGCTTTCAGAAGCTGTCACCACATTCCTCAAATACATTTAACATGATGTAAGTAACTCCATCTGATGTTAAATGGACTTTTCTGCATGCACTCTTTTATATAATGTTATTATTCCCCCTCCCCTAAAATCAGATGTATTCAGATGTACCTATGAGTAGGAAAACATGAGCTGATTAGGGGTTTTATGGTTTGATTTATTACATAACGCTACATTTATAGAAATATGTTGCATTTTGAACACTACACAGTTATCATCTGTACACACTACATCAAATGATGGCAATATTCCTTTGAAATTTGCTTCTGATTATTCTGCAAATATATATATAGGATAATTGTACAAAAGAAATTGATGAAATTAACTGGTCTAAGCAATAACTGAATTTCATCATGAATAATAAAGATTATTATTATTATTGTTGTTGTTACTATTATTATTGATGATGTTGTTGTTCGAACATTAGTCTACTATACGTTCACATGAGTAGGATTTAAACAAAGCTGAAAGTCTTTCACAGAAACAACAACTACAACAACAAAATAGGACAGGAATTTCTCACCTGATGTAATCGGGCGACAAGCAGGACCCAGGTCAGGAGCCAGCTCATTACTGAACCCAAGTGGTAAATACATTGAATCCAGAATTAGATGATTTTAAAACAGTGTCCAGGCGCAAGTCCCCTTCATCGTTAAGGCTGCCGGTGAAGCCTGACATACGGAGACTCGTGCGTTTGGTTTTGAACACCTCCGTGACGTCAGCGCTGGGAACAATTCCCGAGTTTTCCGCCTTTTTTCCTTTCTCTTTTCTATTTTTTTACTCAGTCCTGAGGACGCGCATGGACTCTCAATATCCGCATACTAATACTAATGCAGTCAACATTCAACATTCAGCTGCCAGCATTTCTTCTGTCCAAACACAGCTTTCTTTCCCCCACAGAACAATAAAACAGATACTCGTTTTAAAAGAAACGAGTGGAAACCAGTATTTCATTAAAATTCTATTTGTCTGTTTGTTTGTTTAGCTATTTGTTTCACTTGCTGGATTTAGCTTGTTGTTGTTTAGTTTGCAGGTAGTTAGGTCGTCCTAACCCAATCTGAGTTGATAATTAGCAACGGACCTGAAAGGGAGCAGGCACGCTCTGGAATTTTCCACCGCGCCTGTTGAGACTAAGCGTCTACCGCAGTAGTGCTATCTGAATTTGTTTCGGGCTATTTGTATTCGTGCCCTAAACCTATATATTTGTGTATATGTAACGTACCACTGCCCCGGAGAGGTGTAAAACACAGAAAAAGGGGGTAGAAATGGTAGCACCCTTAGCATGGCCTATGAATACTGTTTCTGAGAGTTACTTGGATACATCACTTGAGTTCATAATTATTTCAACTAGTGATGCATGCAGGATTTTATTTATTTTACTGTAACCCTGTTTAATGGTTAGCATGTTCACCTCACACCTCCAGGATTGGGGGTTCGATTCCCACCATGGCCCTGTGCGTGCAGAGTTGCGTGTTCTCCCCATGCTGTGGGGTTTCCTCTGGATACTCTGGTTTCCTCCCCAGTCCAAAGACATGCATGGTAGGCTGATCGGCATTTCGAAAGTGTCCGTAGTGTGTGAATGTGTATGTGAGTGTGCCTTGCAAGAGATTGGCACCCTGTCCAGGGTGTACCCAGCCTTGTGCCCCATGCTCCCTGGGATGCTCCAGCTTCTCCGTGACCCTGTAGGATAAGCACTATAGAACATGGATGGATTTACTTTAACCCTGCTTGCACAGTTTTTATATTTGCTTTTATCTGGCCATGATTTTTCTATTATACAATAGTTAGTTCTGGTCCATTAATTTGGCTAGCATTGGCTCAACTGTTAAGGCTCTGGGATACTGATCAAAAGGTTGGGGGTTCAAGCCACAGCACTGGCAAGCTTCCACTGTTGGGCCCTTGAGCAAGGCCTCTAACCTTGCTGGGGTGCTGTATCATGGCTGACCCTGTGCTCTGGCCCCAGCTACCTAAGTAGCTGGGATATGTGAAGAAAAGAATGTTACAAATAAAGGCTTCTTCTTGATTGGACAAGTCATGTTCTCAGAGTGCTGATATTTAGTAAAACAGTACTGGTACATGTCACTGCTTGTATCACTCTGCTCGTCTGTGCTCGCTACCTAAATTCCAATTCTAGCAATAGTTTGTTTCATTGAAACTGTTACTACATTTACTATAGGCTGTCACTTAGTCTGTGCAGCAGTCGTGCAATGTTCTGTCCAGCTGTGGCTTCTTTGGAAACTAATGACCTTGAAGGAGCTAAAATAGTTTGATTATATTTTGTCTGATATGTCAATTACTCAGTATTAGTTTATTGTTTATAGAACTGTATAAAAGTAAGCTCACACTCACAAACCTGCTGAATATCAGCACACCGGTGATTACCTGCCAATTACCTATGGTCGAATCACAGCCTGATATTCAGTACAACAGCACTCCTGCTTGTGTGATATTGCATGAATGTCCCAAAACTTTTTTAAAAAATGCATTAATGCATCCTGCAGTACTGCGTGTTCCTGTTAATAAAATGATTTTTTGTTTCTTTCATATCTGACTGCTCATTCAGACCTACATGAAAGCAAAAAGTTTCTGCTCACGTCAGTTTTTTTGTTGCATCCTCCAGGACCCCAGTTCTGATCTTTCTAAAAAAACAACAACAACAAAAAAAAACAACCCCCCAAAATAAACAGAATAATTAAGAGTGAAAACATTTACCCAGTAAAAAAGCTAATTAACTGAAGGAGAAAGGATGTGGACATGAAAGATGCACATTTGCCTCTGGTAGCAGTGAATTTTCCTTCGCATCAACTTTATCTAAGTGAACTTTGTCTATAGAAAATAAGTAGGAAGGACTGTCTCTTTGACTGTCTCTGTCACTTCTTACTGAGTAGCAGTCACACCAGACTTTTGCCTCGTTGTTTTCTTCCTTTTATTTAGCACATCTCTGGAAAAAATAGCTGAAATGTCCACCAACATACTCTAGTTTTTTTAAATTTTTTTTAAAAATTATTATTATTTACACCCATGTTTGATGTAGTCCCTTGGCAAGTGGAACATGATAGGGAGCAAATGTTACTATGATAAATGACCAACTTTTGTATAAAAGTAGCAGATAAAGAGAGAGCCACACCTCAGACTCAGGGAAGGTCCTGTTCTTGTCAACAAGTATCAGTTTTCCTTTTTGCAATTTAGTCTATAGCATTCAGTTTTTTTCAGGTCTATAGCATTCAAGTTAGCATTCAACATTCAAATATCATTTCACCCATGACACAAAACACAGTTGTGTGTTTTTAAGCATCTACTAGAAACCTAACCCCTGTCCAAGTCACAGAATCATAGTGGACTGATGATACCACAAAGTTAATGTGTTATATATAGGCAACCAACTGTATGTTGTTAATACTGATGGTAAAGCATTTAATCCAGTATGAAGATTGTATAGTTTAACGGTTAAATAACCAGGTGACAGTGGTGTGGAATGTCACCTGTAGGTGTGAAGGAAAGCCTTAACCATGATGATGTCATCGCTAGTCTTTCTAATAATGTTTTTATTTCACTAAAACCACAAATGTGGAACAGCTTGCACTGCTCATGAGAATGTTTTTACAGTTCCCATGAAATTAAATATTCAGTAAACTTGTTATTTTAGTTTTTAGTTTGAGAGATTACAGTATATTATTATCAGTATAGCATCATAAATACTGAACACCATTCCAAAATCATCTTACACAGTACTGTAACCATTTAAGACATTTTAACCATTCTACTTAAGCATATGGGTTATATGAGGATCTCTCTTTTGTACACAAAAAGAATGTCTGTATCATATTTGTGGTTGGGAACTGTGAAAGACACTTGAGCTCAACATGATCTATATGCATTATGTAAAATCTTGTTCTGGCACAAAGACGTAGAAAAAAAAAAATCCCATCTCAAAATGTAGTCACACTTTAAAACAGTGATTCAGTTTAAATATCCATTATATGGATGAATTAAAATGAACTTCTGTCTACAAAAGATCACCTCTTTCTGAGCGTCAATGACATCATGGATCCACTGATGGTCAGTTTAGGGAAATGTACCCAGAATATTCTGGACTAGATGAGAAATATAGTTTCTTAGGCTAAGCTATTACTCATGTCTTATTCACTTCTTACTGGCTGTAACACACTCAGCCTTGACAGTAATTTACTTCAGAGCAGCCAGAAAGGATTCACGGCAAAATCTGTCTGAAAGACAAGTTTACATAAAAATTAAATAAACATTTGTGTTGCAGTTATTGGTAAGCTGCAAGTATTCACAAACTATTCAGCTGCCATAACACAGGCAGCTATGTTATGGCACTCAGCCTGCTGTCGGAAAGGAAGACTTTTAGGAGGTAATGTACACTCTTCTAAAAAAATTCTCAAGAGTATAAAAAGTTAACAGGTCTAGCTTTTTGTGGAACGGTCCTTGGGATGTTTTCTGAGAAAAAAAACAATTCATTTATTCTTTTAGGGCTCTATCTATCTATCTATCTATCTATCTATCTATCTATCTATCTATCTATCTATCATCTATCTATCTATCTATCTATCTATCTATCTATCTATCTATCTATATTCTTTTGAATGTGTTATTCAGTACAAATGACATGGATTAAATTCACCTAGTGTCATGTTTCTGGATGGTGGAATATATTTTATTAAACCCAAATATACTGTATAACTTTTTTTTTTAATACTAAATGGATTTTATTGCACATCAAAATCAAAGCACTTTTTCTTTTCATATGAACAGGATATATCAACAATGCAGACATATTCACAGCCCAAAGACCATACAACATTTCTCCAATGTTTAAACCACAAGAGAAAGCCTTACAATTTTCCACACTGCATAAACAGTAGATGTACAGTTTAAGTGTAACGGGAATCTATGGAACATCTATGGAACCACAACATAAATCTCCTTAGCTCTAGTCAAACATACTTGAACATGGAGTGATTGAAAATTTCTCAGAGCATGAATTCGCAGACTTTCCTTTTTAATCCAAGAAATGGCACAACATTCAAGACCTCCCTCCTTTGAACTGCTGTATACTTTTTAAAGTATATATTATATGTATATTTTTTACCTGCCTTCCACACTGGAATATAGCCTGACAGTCAAAAATTGAAAGTAAAATGAAACTATTATTTAGTTCTTGGCAAAAAAAAAGCTTAAAGCTTGATGCTGGCACATAACTCAGTGTTCTTTATCATTTTGAAACTTTTTTTTGTCACATCACCAAATGTTTCAAACTAACGATGCAGATTAGAGGCATGATTACACAAATGCTACGTCGTTCAGTGCTCTTTCAGCATCTAGTTATCTTTAAGAGATTGCTGGTATTTTAATAGCTTTCAAGAGAGCATTTTTGTAATATACTAGCTCTTGCATCATGGCCAGAAGAGTCACATTCCTTAATCAACAGCATAGAGATAATATGTGTAATCGTAATGAGGATTTATTTTCTGATGACATTCTAACTGAAAACTTTTGCTCAATGGCTTCTTTGGAAGACAAATGGCATCTTTGAACATTAAAGTTTTCAAATAGATACACAGATTTATTGTGGTTCCATTAAGATAAAAAAAATTAATAGATGAGTTAATTCTGTTAAAAGACAGATTCATTCATATCGTCCTTATCTTTTGATCTAGCTTGCTTTTTGAGTTGTGGCAGACTTCAGCATGGTCTACTCCTGCTGAACCAGTGTGGGCTACAACCAGGCATTAAATCAGCCAGTTTTACGCAATCCCAGTTATCTCAGAAACACCTACAGCTGTCAAAGGATCCCCAGAAGTGTATCGCTTCTAAAAATGCATTGCATGTTTAACATTTGAAAAACAAACAAACAATATATCACTATCTGAGATGTTTTAGACGCAACCCACAACCTGTGACAACAGAGTCATTTCTGAGAAGGTTCTCATCAAACCACCAGACACAAACGCCGCTCTATCAGTTGAGAAGTGGGAGAGAAAATAATTTCTCACCATACATGGAGATTTTAGTGACACTTTACATTCCTGAAGCTACAGAGACAAGCAAAAATGTCAGCAGTGAATTCATTCCAAGATTCTTCAAATGTTTTTTTGCAAGCAAATAAGTCACTCTAACCAACACAATGATTCTTGAAGGATCTAGTGTACTATTTACAGATGTAACTTTTACAAATGCTTCTTATATAAGAAGTTATAAGGATAAGAAGTCTAGAGTTTTGGACCTAATTTTTCTCATACTTTACCCCATTAAATATAAACTCAGATATTTTATTTATACCTCAACATATGTGTGTGCTGGATATGTGCTGATGTGATTACAAAAATCTCAAAGTACGGGCTTTAGTGTCCATTTATCATTATGTTTCTAAATAAATAAATTCGTTCAACAGACATTGCTGTTGAAAGAAACAGTGCAGAGATTTTTCTTGGAATACTTGCTGTTTAACCAATAATTCATGAAGAAACACAAGAAGATCCCAAAGCACTCCCTCAAACTGTCAGAAAAAAATCTTGGCCAGTGAAGAAGTATAAGACAATTGCAGCTACGCAGGATGCCCTAAATAATATCCATTACATTATTCAAAACAATACAGTTTCATTACACTAGACACCAATTCATGACTAGCTGACACCTACAGACTTACTTGAGTCCATTTGAGCTACAAAGCATAAAGGATTGCATTCAGAGAGCGACAACTGAGCTATTGGAAGTACAGTCTCCTCCACTAATATTGGCACCCTTGGTGAATATGAGCAAAGGAGGCTGTGAAAAATTGTCTTTATTGTTTAACCTTTTGATATTTTATTTAAAAAAAAAAAATCACAAAATTCTCTGCTTTCATGGATATCAAACAATTGCAAACAAAGCACAGGTTTATATATATATATGTATAAAAAAAAAAACTTTGTTAAATATAGGTGTGCAACAATTATTGGCACCCTTTTAGTCAATACTTTGTGCTACCTCCCTTTGCCAAGATAACAGCTCTGAGTCTTCTCCTATAATGCCTGATGAGGTTCGAGAATACATGGCAAGGGATCTGAGACCATTCCTCCATACAGAATCTCTCCAGATCCTTCAAATTTCAAGGTCCAGGCTGGTGGACTCTCCTCTTCAGTTCACCCCACAGGTTTTGTATCGGTTTCAAGTCAGGGGACTGGGATGGCCATGACAGGACCTTGATTTTGTGGTCAGTAAACCATTTATGTGATGATTTTGATGTATGTTTTGGATCATTGTCCTGCTGGAAGATCCAATAACAGCCCATTAATAAGCCTTCTGGCAAAGGCCGTCAGGTTTTCATTTAATATCTGATGATATTTGTTAAAGTCCATGATGCCATGTATGATAACAAAATGTCCAGGTCCTCTGGCAGAAAAACGGCCCCAAAACATTAAAGAGCCACCACCATATTTAACCGTGGACATGAGGTATGTTTCCATATGGCTACCTCTCTGTGAGTGCCAAAACCACCTCTGGTGTTTATTGCCAAAAAGCTCTATTTTGGTTTCATCTGACCATAGAACCCGATCCCATTAGAAGTTCCAGTAATGTCTGGCAAACTGAAGATACTTGAGTTTGTTTTTGGATGAGAGTAGAGGCTTTTTTCTTGAAACCCTTCCAAACAACTTGTGGTGATGTAGGTGACGTCGGATTGTAGTTTTGGAGACTTTCTGACCCCAAGATGCAAATAACTTTTGCAATTCTCCAGCTGTGATACCCTTGGAGATTTTTTGGCCACTCGAACCGTCCTCTTCACAGTGCGTTGAGACAATATAGACAAAAGTTGACTGGAACTTCTTAATTATTGCCCTGATGGTGGAAATTGACATTTTCAATGCTTGTGCTATTTTCTTATAGCCACTTCCCATTTTGTGAAGCTCAACGACCTTTTGCCACACATCACAGCTATATTCCTTGGTCTTACCCATTGTTATGAATGACTAAGGGAATTTGGCCTATGTGTTACTTGATATTTATACCCCTGTGAAACAGGAAGTCATGGACAATTTTCACAGCCTTCTTTGCTCATATTTACCAAGGGTGCCAATACTAGTGGAGGTCATTGTAATTTGGTAGAAAAGATCTAAATTGTAGATTAAGTGTACAGGCTTCAATGAACAGGTAATAGCTAGGATTATAGAGATAAGGGCTATAGACTCAGTGCCACGGTGAAGCAGCTCATTATGGTATGGTCTCTGACTGTAATGTGTGGTTTGGTAGCACTTTACAGTGTCATTACAGGCTAAAGAGAGGCTGCCAGAACACACAGGTTCTTTATTTGGCTATAATCACTGGACTTTTCTGTCAAATCCCTCCCTAGTGTTTACTCTCACTGGTTGGAATATGTCTCTCGGGGTAATTTTTGGGAACATCATGTTGAATAACTGTATTAAACTGAAAGAGTCTCCAGAGAGTAGTTGTTTTTCCAAATAGAAATAGAAGTAAAAGTTTGTGTATTGATTTTAGTGTGTTTTTTCCACAGAAAGTACTCCATATTCTGCAGAAAATACAGCAGTTGTTATTAGCATTGACTTCTGAAACACATAAATATATTAAACAATTTTTGGTAATACTTTACTTAAGGGCAGTGTATGTACATAATTCTACGTGACAACTATTCAAACCCCTTATAACAATTGACATATACCTACGTTCATTAATTTGTTCATTCATCTTCATTTATTTTCAGTAACTGCTTTATTCTGGTCAGGGTTGCAGTGGATCTTGACCCAATCCTGGGAACACTTGTCGCAACATGGGAGAATTCACCCTGAATGGACATCAGTCCATTGAAAGGTACCATGCACACACACATTCACAAATTTATTCACACCTGTCAGCGATTTAGTGTAACTGATCTGCCTACTTGCAAGTGGGAGGAAACTGGAGAACCAGATATAGACACAAAGAAAGAGTATGTGAAACTCTACACAGTAAGCCAAACTCAGGATTGAATCCAGGACCCTAGACCTGTGAGACAGCAATGCTACCACCTGTGCCAAAGAGCTTCCCTCATATTCCTACATAAACTTTTATAACATCTCATTCCAGGTGCCATAAACACTGCATTTGTCAATTTTGATACAAGGTTGCCATATGACATATGTTGGAATGGAACTGACTTTGTATCTCAGTCTACTTCTGATATGTCAGAGGTACATCCTGGTCATGTAGCTTGTCAATAGGGGTGTAATGACACTATCTGTATCTGTATCCATATCTGTTTAGAGCTTCAAATATCTGTATCTGTACTTTATTCAGATTTAAACCTGAAGTGGGCATGGCCTAAACTGGAAGGTTTTTTTTTATTTAATTTTTTTTAAATGAACCCTACTATTATTCTCCTGGAAAAACTATAAAAACCTGGGAAAAAAGATGTAGAGATGCCAGCACGGGTTGCGTGGTCTGTGAATTCCAGTTCCGTAACCTCAGCTACATCAGTCTGGCCATCATGTGAGAGAAAGCTGAGATGGATGCAATTGCAGTTAAGCCAAAACGTCAAGCAAAGTCAGGGTCAAAAACAGGCTTAGGTCAGGCGATCAGCAAACAGAGTAAACAGGTCAAAGTCATAACACGAAAACCAGGAAACTAGCCAGGTCAAAACCAGAATAGTGAACACAGTAGGCTTGGTAAAGTCAGATGCTCAAAACAAACTGAGTGTTTACCTCAGAGTGAGTGAGTGAGAGAGAGAGAGTGAGAGAGAGAGAGAGAGAGTGAGAGAGAGAGAGTGAGAGAGAGAGAGAGAGAGAGTGAGAGAGAGAGAGAGAGAAAGAGCGAAAGAGCCAGTTATTTCTCAGTCATAACAGTGTTGTTGAAACTGATGTTACTTAAGAGCCAGAGAAAATATACATCTCTCTTATAAACAACTCTGTTATTTTGATGTAAAATGTAATTATGATTGCAATAATTACATTTGGTGTCATAATATTTGAATGTAAGTCACGAAATAAAGTGACAGCACAACTGTATGTCAACAAATATCTGTCACTCGACATAGGTATTGTGTCAAACTGACCTTAGTATTGACAGAAGTAGTCTCAGTGACAGCAGATGCTTTTGTCAATAAGCTTTTATAAATTTTGTGTTTATTTAAAAAAAAAAAAATTATACATATGAATAGCTTATGTACTGTAGATGCCATGTAACATTGACCAAATTTTCATTTTATAAACTGATAACACAAGTAATGCACATTTGAGTCATTAGGCCTGGCTGAGACAGATCATTGTGCCATGTGGTCTCCGTCCTGCAGTCTTTTATAAGTGGCATTTCACTATGTAGTGCATTAACACAGCTGCAGAAGCCAGTTTGCTCAGTGACACAATTGGCCTGCATGTGTAAGAGTTTCCACTGAGGTCTGGGTGTGTGACGCTATGCAATAGAAATGATCTCTACTCCAGCTCCTGTGGTCATTCCAGACTATAAACAAACTCTGCTGTGTGTTACATGCACCCATCACACCTACATTATAACAGGAATGACTAAGACAGCACAAATGGCACTAATTAAGATAGTGCACATTTTTTAGATAACCTCTGAGCACTGATAACTGCTACAAGTCAGACTTCAAACTATTATTCTGCAGTTCTGCGGTTTTGCTACTAAAAAGTTTAGCCTCAGAGCCTCAGTGCAAGAATTACTGGCAAATGTAACAAATGATCATTTTGTTTAGACAAAAAATCATCCAAAAGACTGAATTAAAAATGCAGAGCTGAATTAGCATAGTTAATTAATGTACCTATAGCATTTTGACAACATATTAATTCATGCATCTGCTTTCTCTTTCTGGTCTAATGATTAAATTGAAGATTAAACTTATTCAGTTGTCTTCTTTTTTATCTTACAGTTTCCATACTGATAACACATAGGCTTTGAGTAAGAAAGAATGCACCTAACATAGTGAGAAGAATGTAAACATGCTTTTATTGGATATCTGAGAATGAGCCTCGTTCTCTAAAGTTCTACGTAATCTGTGACTTAAATATGATCTGTTTCTGGATCAGTTGCTAATGAATTTCTGTGAAAACCATCATGTCTTCCGGTTGGCCAGAGCTGAAACAATAAATACATCTATTGCATGCTGCCATTAATATCCACAGGAAAAAGTGAAGTCACACCAAAACTACAAAATAGGGGAAGTTATCTGTCAAAACTATTTCTTATTTTGAAGATTATTTTTTTCCTAGGGACATAATTAAATAACACCAAATGTAAAAACATACTCAGTAAGTAGCAAGCGGTTTTGCGTGTAAAACGAAAGAAGACAGGAAGGAAAAATATAGAACATATTACTACTGCTTTAGCTACATGGTGTGAAAGTTAATTATAGTGTCTTTATAGACAGGTAATCAAGCTACATTTGTACATAAAGCAGTTAAGACCATTCATAACGTACCTGCTTCTCAAGACTTGTACGTATGTAATGTTTGTGAAAATTTAAAACTTAATAATCTCTGCCAGTTTCCATTATAACCTAATCTCATGTTGTTGGGTCTCTAGCAGCCGGAAGATAATTCACCAACTCCAGCTAGAATGGAGGAGAATGAACTGTACAGCTCTGTTTATTGAGAAACATGAATAGCAAATAGTGTTATTTTAAATTATCAAAAGTATTATTAAATATAGCTTCCTGGGATAGGCTCCAGGTTTCCCTGTGACCTTGAAAATGATTAAGTGGTATAGAAGATGGATGGATTATTAAATATATTATTGCATTTAAATTACATTCCTGCTTTACATTCATTTATGTGTAACTCTTTTATCCTGGTCAGTGTGACGGTGGTTCCAGAACGTATCCTAGGAACACTGGGCGTGAGGCAGGAACACACCTTGGATGGGAAACCAGTCCATTGGAGGACAACACACACACACACACACACATTCACACACATTCACACCCAGGGGCAATTAAGAGTGATTAGTCCACCTTCTGGCATGTTTTTTGGAGGTGTATGGAAGCTGGAGAACCCGGAGTAAACCCTCATAGACATGTGGAGAACATGGGAAACTCTACACAGATAATACTCTGTATTATTAGGGCAGTGGTGGCTCAGTGGTTAAAGGCTCTCCAGTACTGATCAGAAGGTCAGGAGTTCAAGCCCCAACACTACCAAGCTACCACTCTTGGGCCCTTAACCCTCAATTGCTTAAATGTAATAAATGAAGACTACAATGAAAAAACAATCAGAGTCACAAAACTGTATTTTTGGAGTTGTGCATCCACGGCTGTTGATTGAGCATTGAAGAA
>JANDJT010000141.1:3513934-3525905 GCA_024331685.1 Stegophilus panzeri | reverse complement strand
ACACACACACACACACACCCACACACACACACACACACACACACACACACACACACACACACACACACACACATATACACACATATACACACATATACACACATATACACACATACACACATACACACACATACACATACATACACATACATACACACACATATACACACATTCTCTGACCAGAACCCAAAATAACTGAATCATAGTTACTAACTTCATAATGATGGTTTGCAATCAAATTAAATAGAGTCAATCCCGGCACCAGGCCCAATCAATACTACTAAATGTTAATGAAATTCAAGGAAAATTATTCATGATCATCTTCATGATCATCTTCATTGGGGGCATGGTGGTTAGCATGTTTGCCTCACACCTCTGGGGTTGGGGGTTTGAATCCCGTCTCCGCCTTGTGTTTGCATGTTCTCCCTGTCTCTTGGGGGTTTCCTCCAGGTACTCCGGTTTCCTCCCCAGTCCAAACACATGCACTGTATGCTGATTGGCATCTCTATATTGTCCATAGTGTGACAGTGTGCCCTGCGATGGGTTGGCACCCCGTCCAGGGTGTCCTCCTCCTTGTGCCCCGAGCTCCCTGGGATAGGCTCCAGGCTCCCCCACAACCCTGTGTAGGATATACAGTACAGAAAATGGATGGATCATCTTTGTTTGATAAAGGACAAACAGTGTAATAATCCTGAAAATCTACCTTAGCATTAGTCTATTAAAATGTACCAAATACCTCACATGCTATCAGGAGCTGTAATCTGAAAAGAATTTGGCTGAAGAGGAGTTGAGTTATATACCTTCGATCAGACTTCTCACTAAAAACCCATGTTCTATAAAGCTGTTTTTTTTTTTTTTTTATCAGGGGGAATTGAATCTGCTTATTTGACAATTTTCCCATATGCGAACACTATTTATGAGCATTGCATTCTTCATGCAGTCTCTCCTTCAGGAGCTGAGCAGCCGAGAGAAACATCATCAGCATTTCTAAAAAATGAACAGTATGTTTGGGAGATATTCGACTTACTCCCTATATATTTAAATTGTATCAGTCATGTGCTCCTGCAGTGCATGGCAGCTGTAAAACGTTGTAAAAGTAAAAGCTGAACTAAATAGGAAAGGTAAATTAGCAAAGGAACTATTTTAAGTGCTCGTTGCTTTTACTGGATAGAAGTGAAACACACTGCTGTGCCACAATCCTGAGTAGCCCTGCTTACTAGTTTACTTTTAGGAAAGAAAAAAAGCAACATTAAAGTGTATATTCTTGCTGTCAATACACCCCCTTTTCATCAATCTCCAGTAATTCCTGGCCATTTGACACCATCAAAATAAAAACACTGAAAGAGCAATATTGACAGCGAGTGCATTTACAAAAAAGTACAAAATAAATGCAAACAAACTGAACCAAAAATCTTAAAAAAAAAAAAAAAAAAAAGTAACTATATCAGCATGTTTACGTGCAAAAAGAAATCTGATCATCTGAAGAAAAAACAAAACGAAACAAAAAAAAAAAAAAAAAAACAACTCTAGGTCTATGGAGAAATCCTCATTGCAATCATATATAATGTGCACAATGTATATCCATCCATTTTCAATATGACTTGGTCATGATATGATAAGGTCATGGGGGAGCCTGGAGCCTATCCATGGGAACTTGGAGCACAAGGTGGGTGACACACACTCTGGACAATTTGGAAATGCCAATCAGCCTACAACACATGTCTGGAGGAAACCCCCGAAGCGCATGGAGAACACGCAAACACCACGCACACAGGGCAGAGCCGGGATTCAAACCCCCGACCCCAGAGGTGCGGGTCAAACGTGCTAACCATTAAGCCACTGTGCCCTGTACACAATGTACAGTTGAGCGCAAGTGTTTCAAAACAACTAGAACAAAATGACAAACACAAAGAAGTTTAGTTTGTAGCAACAACAGATGTTATACTTTTCAAATGTTCCTGCATTATCAGTAACAAAAATGGCCGAGCAGTGTATACTAATAGTGTTAATATTATTAATAGTGAATTAAAAAAAAATAAGTTTACAAACATTTACATTTCTGTGATATAAATTGTTCTAATAGCTTATAATAATGTATCCAATCTTCTTCCTCTGCACAGACTTCCGAGCCAAGCCGGGTTCAACTCGTAAATGTTCGGAATAAGTGAATGTGTTCAATAAACTGTAAAATGCCCATCATTATTTGTGCCTCTAAAACTTCACAGTAATCAGTCATTTGCAACAATAGAATATACAGTACAGTATTATACTGCCGAGTTGCTTAGTATGGAAGTCAAGTGAATGTAGACCTTTTTGTATCTCACACAACACAACAACTTCATTGTGTTGACAGTTTTAAAGTTGTGATGATCTTCCTGAGTTATAAAGATTGAGATATGTGAATAACATATTGTCATATGTTCTGATAGGTTTATGACAGAAGTGAAGTATAATAACTGCAAATATTCAGCTATAAAACACTTCACCCATATCTCCTACCTTTTCAAAGTTCACATACTCCCTCAGAAGGCCTCAGTAGTTTGCCAACCAAACACGTTTCATTTACTGTTTGATGAACGTTGTGCTTTTGTAATCTTTCTGGAGTACAGGTTTGGATGTGGACAGTTTACTTGACCACAGCTTCAGCTGCCCTGCTCAGAGGAAGTGTTCACATGATACTCATGATTCAGAGGAAACTCACATGCACTGAGTGGCTTGTTTTACACTTGAGTTGGTTACATGGCAACTATGCTGTGCAAACATGTCACAGGATTTCTCCTCTCTGCTCAACAGTCTGATCAGAAATGGTGGAACGTTATTAACTTTTACCTGCGTTTCATTGCTTTGACTGCAGGAAACAGGACAATTGCTTCCAGCTATTGAGGAAGCAGTGAGCAGTATGCAGTGAAGAAACTGGATTATAACAGTCTCAGAGGAAGTCATACACCCAGGACCTCAGAACACCCCAAATGTTTATAGATATTGCATTCAATCTCAATTGAATTAAAAGACATCCCACTTCAGCAGTCTGTCTCCACTGAATTATTATATACACATACACAGATTTTTTTTTATAGAGAGCAGGTACAAGAATAAAAAGACACAAAACATAGAATAACTGTCATTCTTCATTCATACAGTTTGACCAAAACCATATAAACAGACATATGCATGTACACACACACACACACACACAAACACACACATACACACATTCTTGTAGTGTTTCAAAACAGGGAAAATGACACTCAACAAATTTCAATATTTCAATTCATTGATGAGACGCTGTGTGGTGATGTACAGTTGAGTGTAAATGTTTGCCTACACCTAGGACAATATGATGAATACAAGCAAATTTAATAATAAAAAAAACAAAATGACATCACTTCTATCACGTTTACATTTCTGAATGCAATATAAATATTCTTTATTAACTTGTTTGCCCACTCTTTACCTTTATAACTGGATCCAACCTTTTTTTGTCTTCAGGTCCTCATCAGGCTTCGAATCCTTACAGATGTAATTTTCACACACATTCTTCTTGATATCTAGGGTGGCATGGTGGTGCAGCAGGTATAGTGTTGCCACCTCACAGCTCCAGGGTACCTGGTTTGATCCTGATCCTGGGTTTGGGCTCACTGTTTATACATGTTCTTCCTATCTCGATCTCTGGTTTCCTCCCAACTCCCAAAAAACCTGCCAGTAGGTGGATCAGTTACGCTAAATTACCCTGAGGCATGAATGTCTGTGCGCATGGTGCCCTGAGATGAACTGGTGTCCCATTCAGGGTGTATACTTGGATGGAATCATGCCCAATGTTCCCAGTACAGGCTTTGGAGCCACCCTGACCAGGAGAAAATGGTAACTGAAAGTGAGTGTGCGATCTCTGTTCTAACTCAAATGGCTTCAGTCTTTGCTTAGTTTTCATGAAATACCTCTGCCAGATGGTTTTTTAAAAAATACACAGGGTCAAAGGGAGCCTGGAGCATATCCCAGGGAACTCAGGGTACAAGGTGGGGGACACCCTGGACGTGGTGCCAACCCATCATAGGTCACAATCGCACACACATTCACACACCACAAACAATAATGAAATGCCAATCGACGCAAATCTTTGGACTTGGGGAGGAAACCAGAGTGCCTGGAGGAAACCCCCGAAGCGCGGGGAAAACTCGCAAGTTCTGCGCACACAGAGTGGCGGTTAAAAACTATTTTTTGGCTGTGCAACGTGGTAGCTCATTGGTTAAGATATTGGACTACTCATCATCAGGAGTTCAAATCCCAGCACTATCAACCTACCACTACTGGGCAGTTGAGGGCAAGACCAATAATGGTAATGGTTTTAATGGTTAGCTGATGGTTTGTAATACTATTTATACTATAAACTACTAGAATTTCTGGATGGTTTCTGTTTTTTTTTTTTTTGTTTGTTTGTTTGTTCCAGCAGTTGGGTGTCTGTCAAATGCAGTCAATGTCTTCATTTTTGCCTTGTTTTAGATTGTTACCGTATATATACCATTGTTTCACAGAAATGTACCTTTTTGAACCCTAAATCCGTATGTTGTACATTTTTGCTACAACCGTTTTGTTAATTAGCAACACGAGCCGCCTGTATAACTGTGACCTGAAGTAATATGCTAACACTTGCTCCCTGTTCACTTCTTCTTTACTCTAGTTACACTTCTCTGGCTCTTGTGCTGGTTTATGAGTCAGAAACAACGCGTGCTATTCTCGGTTCAGTTATTTTAGAAAGTTTATCTCCATATGGGAAGCAGCCAGCTCTTAGTGCGTGTTAGCCGGCCGTGTTTCCCTCTCAGTGTTTCTGCGCCCACCCACTCTCATGTGAGAGTGAGTGTGTGTGTGTGTGTGTGTTACAGTGTGTCCCGTTTAGCTTGCCTACTCTCTGTATCTGCTCCAGCCACTACATGGGGAAAGACAGGCAGCTGAGAGGCGGCATTACCGAGTAGTGTGTATATATACACAACCCCGTGGTGGGAATTATTGTGTGTTAAAGAAATCGCCGCGGCGGTGAACACACTCGCTTTTCACTCTCAGAGCCTACATTAGCTGAGAAACTAGTCGGTAATGGCTTCGTCTCCTTGTGGCGGTGGTGGCAACTTTGAATGCAGACTCGAAATCAAAACTCGGTCGGTGGAGCAAACCCTCATCCCTCTCGTGTCTCAGGTGAGTTTTCTGTCCGAGCGGCCGGTTCCTGAGCGTAAAGTAAACAAACCAGTAGGGAAAAAAGTGAGAGGTCTTTCTCTCTATCTCTCTCACGGTCTGATATTACTCACCCTGGGTTTATGCAACGAAAGTTTACGTATTAGCTGCTTGATCCGGATTGTTTCTTTTTAAAAACGCGGCTTGGTTGTAAAGTCATTTAGCGTCGCGTTGTCGCGGAGTGAGACTGTGGGAACTCAACCGCACCTCTGCTCAGGGGTCTAGCAAACAGTTCGACGCCGGAGAAATCATCGCTTGTGTTCACATGTAACCGTTTTATCTCCGTGTCATTTGCGTCCCTATGGGTTCAGGCTGTGTGTTTAGTGTAGTGTAGTGTAGTGTAATACACTCCGGATTAGAAAGCACATTACTCGTGTTTCAGTTCACTGCTGTGCGCGCGCACTTCTCCCTCCGCGTAAAGAACTTAGATAGCTTACTGCAACCGCTTCACACTCCGCCGGTTCCCCGTGGGCTCTTCTTCTGAAGGGTAGGGGTCGTCCTTCCTAAAGGAGTTAGGACTTGGAACATTTTCTCAAAACATAAACCCCATGTTATAGGGTTTTCCCAGAGGGACAAACCAAAGAACCTTTTAAAGGATGGAAGCTTGTTTTCTAATAGAAATATAGAAGGTAGAGCCATTTTTCTGAAGGTCCAGTTATATAAATTTGCTTGCTTACAAAGATCTGGTTCAGCAGCGCACATGACTGAATGATGACACCACTTCTGTTTTAATGCACAAAGTGCACCTGAAATCAAAAGGGTTGTTTCATCTTTTTGTAGAACTCTTAAGAACAGGACAACAATATGGACTCTTAAGAAATGGACATCAATATGATAGTAGCCTATTTTAAAAATAATTTTGGAGAGATTCTTGTTTTTATTGTATGGTTAATCGCTTCCAGGCAAAAGAGAGAGAAATATTTTGATGATTCATCCTGTACTAGACTTCCATCAATTTTCCGAAACGCTTATTCTACACAGGGTCACAGGGGAGCCTGGAGACTATCCCAGGGAAGTTAGGGCGCAAGGCAGGGGAGACTCTGGACAAGGTGCCAATCCATCATAGGGCACAATTGCACACACATTCACACACATTGGATGATTTGGAAATGCCAATCGATCTACAATGCATGTCTTTGGACTGGGGGAGGATATCGGAGTACCGGGAGGAAATCCTCGAAGCATGGGGAGAACATGCAAACTCCACGCATACTGGGCGGAGGCGGGATTCGAACCCCCAACCCTGGACGTGCTAACCATTGTGCCTTGTGCTAGTCTTGTGATCATCCAATTGAATGCTTTATAGAATGGATATGTCCCACAACCCTGGGGGATGTGTATTGTACTTACAGCTCGTTAGCAGCAGACAGGGTTGGTCTGTGCATCTTCCTGCGCAATATTGCATTTTCCAACCATGCCTTGGCTGAGGAAAAAAAATGTTGATTAGTTGGAGTTAGTTAGAGTTTGTCGAAATACTTTAATGGATTCATATCCAGACCGCGGTCTGCCCTTTAATATAGAGAATAGGTCATCACTAAAATCTTTACGGACAGTAGGGAAAGCAAAATCTTTAAGGGTTCTCCAGATGGTCAACTATAGAACCATTGTAAGCTGCCAGAAGGAACCTTTCCTCCTAGTGCAAGGCAAACTCTATATTATACACTATAAATAGGTTAACATGATCGTTTTCTTACTTCTTTTACAAAATTGTGCAAATGAGCTGCTTTGTGGTTTGACAGCACTGCTAAAACAGTTTTGCTTCATGTTTGAAATGGTGTCGTACTTCATATTCTCTGCAAATGCTAAAGTGCACACTATGTATTCCCTCACCTCTAGGGTACATAATTTGGACACTAACCTATTGCTATGCCTTGTGGGATTTCATAAGTGCACTGGATGCTCCGCATTACGTTTTCACATGAGAATACAAAATGGCATAACTCCCAAAATAGCACATTATGTAGTGGATAGTGTGGTTTCAACAAGATGTACAGCTTGGTACTTGAGTTACTTGCCCATGTGACTCTGTAAAGGTCATTAGCATTGATGGTGAGTTTGATGGGGATAAAAGGTCATTGATAGGAGGCTTGCCAATCGTCTATTCACTTACCACAAGAAAGGAGGAACCCTTTCAGTGTTTCAGAGCCTTGTGGAGTCCAGACAATAAGGTTGGCCTAATCATAACCCTCCCCCTTTCTAGGGAGTTTGGTCTGTTCCTTGGAGCTCATTTCAAATGTATGTTTGCAGAGCTACAATAAGAGACCGCTAAAAACCAGTAACCTCCTGTGCATACACAATAATTCATGCAGAATGAAAAGGAATGGATGATGCATCATTATTGTAACATTATCTGTAGATCACATTACAGAAATTCTCCAAACTGCTAGATCACCAGCAATAAACACAAGCTGAGACAAACTGCTTATTCATGAAGCGTTTGGTTAAAAGTGTGTGTCTGTGCTTAATAGTAAATACCCAGCTTGTGGCTGAAGGTTTGTGAGCAAAACAGTTGTTTTCCTTCTTCGTGTAATTGTAATAAGTTTTCTTCAGTCAACCGTTTCTTTTTCGGCGCTCCCTACAGTGAATATATATATATATATATATATATAGCGATTTCATCCCAGGCAATGAGTAAATAATCTCTGTAAATACAAGAGCAAGTGTCACGGTTCAGCATAGATGCTGTGATGCTGTCTGAGTGTGTGAGGGAGGTGCACTGATAAACCAGGGAGGAAATGAAGTGAGAAGTGTGTGTGTGTTTGCTCATTTGGAGGGATGTGCTGTTCGTGCTGATCTTCTCCCCCTCTGTTATCAGCCTCACTCCCCGGCTGTGTAATAATCATACCTTTAGACTCTGAGAACACACGCTCGACCAAATTTGCTCTCCTGCCTGCTTCAGCTTCACATCTGTGCTAGATCATTGCCAATGCCTATGTTTATTGCCTAACAGTCAAATCTGTGATTAAATCAGGACACCTTTTGTAATATTTGGTGATGCTCTCATTTACTTTAATAAAAGCGCTGCTCAAAAGAGAAACTCTGGTTTCTATGGTGCCCCAGGATATTTTAAAGAGATAAAAAATATATATATATTTATATATCATATTATCCAAATAAGCAGGATAAGGAGTCTCTACTTTCCTGTCAATCATGTCTTCTGTCATGTCGGTGCCCTCTCACCCCTCTCAGCCCCTAAAGCTTACACTAATAATAGTTCTTTTTCCACTCAACAGCACAGGTCAAATGCAAACCCCATACTATCATACTGAAGATTCTTAAGCCAGAAGGGAAAACGGGTGGATAAATCAGTATCCCATGTGCCAGGGACAAGATGATTACATGTCTGGACTATTACATAAAAAAAATTATGTTTAAACAGAACATAGATAGCAGTGCACCTGGATGATGTAACTATTGGATGATGTAAGTTACTTGTTGTGAATCCTACTTGTCTGTTGCATTACACAAATACTGGCTTTTATTACGTGGATTAATTAGCTTGCATGGATGATATTCACTCTTTTCAAAATCAGGAACATGCAGGTATTTGGAAACACTGACAAAATAAAGTTTGGCTTAACACATAGTGACCTTAACACTCAGGCAAACTTTTCCCAAAAATTTCCACCAACTTGCTGACTTTTTGTCGAGGATGCAAACACGATGTGCTTTTTTTTTTTTTTTTTTTTCTTTTTTTTCTTTTTTCTTTCTTTTTTCTTTTTTTCTCCTGACTTTAAAAGCATAATGACTACGTGGCCTATGTGGGCAATAATACGCTTAACTAGCTGACTAGCCTGTCCATTAGTTTTGATGACCAAAACATGGGACTGGACTGCACTTTAGAGCTTTCTCTTGCCTGGTGGACTAGCTAATGAATTTATGATTTGTCCATCCCTGAGAGAAGGGTGACCAAATTCAGCCTGTCAATGTGAAGGATTGGATGCCATTTGTGGAGACTGGTGCAAAAATGCTATAACATTCACGTGTTCTAGCTGTACTTGTGCTTTGGGGGTTTTCTATAGATATTTGTCAAAATTTTTTTATTTTTTTTCCCCCTTCTCTTTGCATTTTGGCCTGCCATCCACACAAAAACTAAGTTTTTTGGTTGTACTAAGCTTTTTGAAAACACCCCCAGAAGAGGATAGGTTTTAAAACACTTTTTTTCCATTGTTTTGTTGTGGATGGGGGGAAAAAACGGGTAGAAAAAAAACAAACTTCGGAATGTAAACCTTTGTCAACCTATGATAAATGTGCTAGCACTTGGATTATCATAGCTGCTGACAAGGATGTTACTTTGTGGTCTACATTCTCTTATTTGATAACAAGACACAAGAATATGATATGCACTGTACTGCTGCACCTCTCTAGCTGGACAAAATGCACTGCAGTGTAGCTTTTAGATAAGACTCCGGTGAACACTGTGTAATTAAATGTATCCTTAATCAGTAGTTTCATTTCATCATTAGTTGACACATATGAATTCCCGTGTTTGTCATTTTTCCATTTTCGAACTTTTGGCCATTTAATGCTTTCGCATATTTAGCTTTTTCTACCACAAGATACACACGCTCTTAACATTATTCTTGAGGCATCTGATATAACAGTTTATGACATACTTTTGTGTTCATATTGTTGACGGGGATGTTTTTCAAAAACAGAGGGGTTAAAACGTCTGGGCTACACATGTAACCCTGTTGCATGAGAAGGGAACGAGATGAGGCCTGAAGGACGGGACTTTGTATGTTTTTAAATTTTGAGTTTAAAAAACAGTTAGCTTCACCTTACATCTCCCAAAATCACTTGACTGTAGCTTTAAATAGCTTTCGTACCTCCAGGATTTTGCGATCACAGAAATGAATGCAAACTCGAGAAAACGCCGCAATATTTGGAGGAGCTAGCAATTTTTGAAAATTACCACAGATTTTCCACAGTTTTGGGCCAAGGAGGGTGATGTGACGTCATCACAACGTGCATTCAGCCAAAACCCTCTTTGATTCACGTGCGTCACACACTGCTGAAAGACTAAAAGCTCTCATTTACCAACAAACATCACTGTGAAAGACTGCAAAACAATTTTGTACAGTTGCAATTTCACCAAGTCAAGTAGTTTTCTGCAAAAAAAGCACAAACTCGGCAAGTTGCATCGCAAACAATCACAAAACGAACTCCATAAAATCCTGTAGGGACTGACTAGAGCACTCTCACAACTGGAACACAATTGTTCAGCCTGCATTACAAACAGAAGATTTGTTTTTTTCCTCCCTGCCAATCACTTCCTTCTGACCATTTGAAACATCCACAACTTCTATTAGTCTACAGTGACACTCACTAACTCTCAAGACTTTCCCTCTGTGAATATTAGTTTAGCTCGCTGTGCCTGTGTTGCACGACCTCAGATCTTAAGCCAGGACAGGACTTATGAAGGTTCTGCTGAGTCTTTTGATCTGATCAGCCCAGTTTTGAAATCCTGTGAAAAGAAAGGCTCATTATTACATATTTGTGCTGGCTCTGTCTTTTGTTTCTGCCAAGCTGAGCACTTTTTCCCTCCCCAAAAATACAAAAAAAATTACAGCTATAATTAGACTGAGAGTTCTTTTCTCTTTCTCACGTTATATTGAGTGTTCATGCTTTTGTGAATTCTGTGCCTCTCGCACTTCCGTAATTTAAACCATTATTAGGTTGTGAAAGTGTGGGAGTTTGTGCATGTATTCAGTTGAGCACACAATCTGACAAATGCAAAGTCTCAGTTACACAGTAAAGGGGATCTTTTTCTCAAAGTAGCTTACACAAAAGTTCTTCTAATGTACCACTGTGCGCTCTTGGCAGGGAGACATTTCTGATATTTCAGTTAAATACAGAATCTAAAATTTCTTTAACGGTAAGGTGATTACAGGTTGTAGGAATGACAGCAGGACAGATCTGTGAACTTACTGTAGAAAGGATAAACAGCGTGCTTCCTATAGTGATGGTGCTGATGAAAATCTGAGCTCTGTGTGTAAAACACAAGGGATTACAAGGTGAAATACTTTCCGTTCCAGTGCTAGAACAACATAGTTGTTGTGTATGGTGTGTAGACGTGTTGGATGTGAGCTGTGTGTGTGCTATTCTCCTCTTCGTTGAATTTACTTATTCAGCAAAGGCAAAGCCAGAGATGATAAAATCTACAGCCAACTACAACCCAGCCATCCATGTACAGGCTTGCATAGAGAATTACATAGGGACACGGGTTAATCGGGCATTTTCGGACATGCGTTGCAGACAGAAGTAAAGTTCTGTCTGTGTGAATGTTAGTTTTTTGGACACCAGATCCCACACGCCCTGCGTTCTGTAGCACAATAGGAAATATTGTTTATCCATGTGTTGTACATTCGGCACATCTCTGTCTTGACAGTTCCCACAGAGGCATGTGTTAGCATCTATTGTTGAAGCAGTCAATTTGTGTTCTGGCCAACGAATGACTACATCCTTTTTCCTTAATTTTTTTCTTTTCAGCAGCTGCCAAGAAAGCAGTTGGATTGTCGCTATAAAAGGCAATGAAAAATGAAAAGGCAATATGGATCTGTTGCCCTTTCCTCACTGATAGAGCCTAACTATAATGCATACTAGCTTCTAGAATGGTGTATCTAAACAATGTGCCAACTGTTCGCTGTTTGCTTTACAGAAAAAGGCTACACATATATATATATATGCAAATATTGTGTATACAAATATTGTAAATACACATATATAGCAAATATTGTGTCATGTCATA
>JANDJT010000141.1:3498663-3513834 GCA_024331685.1 Stegophilus panzeri | reverse complement strand
ATATATATATATATGCAAATATTGTGTATACAAATATTGTAAATACACATATATAGCAAATATTGTGTCATGTCATATTTATTCATTTTAGCCAATTATTGACTATGACTGGATTATTTCAAACACTTCTATTCTTTCTAGATTTTTCTTCTTTAAAAAACATTTATTAGTGCATTATTCATATCTTGCGTCGTTTTTTTCAACAGTATGTTTTAATTAACATCGATGTTAGTGCTTGCTGTACATCTTAAATTCAAATGCACAGTTTTTGCATTTTTAATGCGCATTCTTATCTTAAATACGACAAATATTTGAATTTCGAGGACTAAAGATGTGTCGCAAAACCATAAAATGTGTTCTGTTTAAGCTTAGCTCAAAACCAAATGAAAAGTTTTGTTTTGCCAAAGTTTTTTTGGTTTAAAAAATAAAAATTATATATATATATATCAAATTTTCTGGTTGTTGAACCTTCTTGTCCATCGAGCTATGAATAAAAAAATCTGAGCCCTTATCATACTACAACTCTGATTAAGATACCATCCTGCCTGATGACAGGTTGCATGCCCCTTTAACAGAAATACAGCCTGGAGCTCTTCCAATATGACAAATGATATAAAAAAAAAAACTGACCAAACACTTTATACTCCTGAATCAATCAGAGACCTGAATCAGGAAAGTCATGCCCTGAAGGCCTGTATTCATGTTGCTTAGAAAAGCCTCATAGTCTTCTTGGCAAATTTTTTTATATATATATGTGTGTATATATATATATATGTATATATATATATATATATATAATGTATATATGTGTATATATATAATGTATATATGTGTATATATATATCTATCTCTGGTATATACATTACATTAGCTACTGCTTTAGCATCGTCAGTTAGTTTTCTGGGCAAAACAAGGGACTGGGCAGCACATTGGAAGGCTAGCTAATGAATTTATGATTTGTCCACCCATGGTGATGACCCTGTCCTTCCTGCTTTCGTGCCATGGCAAAAATCTCTGGGAAATCGCAGGATCCCATTGAGTAGGTCTTCTGTATGCTAGCTCATAGCTGATTGTGATCATGGGCCTGCATGGTAAATACTGTGGGACAATAAACTTTTCTGAGGGCACAAGTTATCTGCTTTCAGTGTGCCCCTAGTTTTTTCATTCTGCTTCACCACCTTTATTTACTCCCTGACATTTCAACTCATCACTGTTTACATAGCATTTGTTAACAAGACCGGAAAATAAAGAGAATGGACAGGCATGCAGACTATTCAGTTGTATCATTCTACAGTGTACACTGGCACAGAAACCGTGCTTGGCTGCAGTTGCTGGGCTCGTGGAATGTGAGGAGTTTGTGACGAATACCCCACTTACCTTACCAGTAATTACAAAAGCCTCATTATTCTCCTGCCAAGGAGGCAGATTGAAATATATAACGCCTGATGCATGTCCTCAGTACACACTAAGGATGAAACAGTACATAAAACTGCGTTTTTTGCTCAGTTTAATCTCTTTAATTGAACCTTATCTGGTAAATAATAAAACAATCTGGCTGATTTAAGTTTGGTTCCTTATACAAGTGTAGCATTGGAGTGAAAATAGACTTTCTGGTTAATTCCCAGAAATAAGTGCTTTTTTTTGTTATCCTAAAACAAAATATTTACATTTATATTTATTCATTTAGCAGACGCTTTTATCCAAAGCGATTTACAGATGAGGAAATGCAAGCAAAAATATCTACGTTTCCAGCAAATACCAAATCAACCGGTTATCTATATATCTTCAGGCAGTTAAGATTATCAGCATTTTCTCATGCAGTTCAAGATCTGCTTGCTGAAACAACATCCCCAGAAATGGAACACACACATTTAGATCTTGGGGGAAAAAGTGTTAACCTGTGTCTCTGCTGTAACCAGATTACTAATACTAAACTTGGTTGAATAACCCTGAAAGAAGGGTTTCAAAGAGCCCTTATGCCTAAGAGTGTAGGTCCTGGTAAAAAAAAAAAAAAAAAAAAGAGGTCAATATCTTCTCCAAATTTTGTTGATTTTCTCTGTAGATTTTCTTTGTATAGATGCATTTCAGTTTTTAAAACGTAACTTCCTTCACCTTGCTTATAACTTTTGTCATATCTCTTTTTGGTTCCTTTCCTGTATTTAAGGATTACTTCTTTCAGATGTTGGATTATGATTGGATTGGATGGTGTTTTGCAATACATGATCAGGTTTAAACCATATTTAAAGTTACAGGATTAAGTAATATTGAGTCTTTAACAGAATTTGCTTCATAGGCATGAGTTGTTTTAACACTGGATGTGCAGGTAGCAGACCAGTGGTCTGGTCCAGCATGAAGTATTGAGTATACTGCGAATAAATTCATACTGTGGCTTTTTTTTTCAAAATTTGCGATGCAACTTGTGGATTTTTTTCGTGCTTTTGTTCGGAAAATTTAGCTAAATTGCAAATGCACAACTTTCTTTTGCATGGACTTTCACAGTGGTTTGTTGGTAAATGAAACCTTTTAGCTGTACTGTTCGGCACATGTGAATCAAAGAGGGCTTTGGCTGAATGCGTGTTCTGATGACATCACACGACGCGTCTTGGCCCGAATCTGCGGAACATCTGCGGTAATTTAGAAAAATTGCAAGCTCCTGCGAATATTGTGGAGTTTGCTTGTTAATTTCTGCGATTGCAAAATCGGGAAATCTTGGAGGGGCTGCTTAGAAATCAGTTTACACAAACAGCCTGGTTGAAAAAAAGTAAGTTCATGCGTATGGCCTTGACTACACCGCTACAGCATATATATTATTAGAACCTGCTGTGAAGGTCTTGGTGGATTTCTTGCTCTTATGTTACCTGAGTTCAAAATGAGCTTCATTAAACCTACACACATGGGTCAGAGCCTCTGGTGATACAGAAAAGTCTTTTCTGCAGACCATTTTTTTTTTCCCTTCTCAGAGCTTGAAAGTTAGCTTTTTAGAGAGGTATTTTAAAAGAAAGTTAATTGATTTCTTTAGAAGACCCTTCATCATACAGTAGTTGAGATGATTGATCTCTTTAACTTTTGAAGTGATAACATTGGACTGCACCCTCTAATTATGTCTCGTCATGTGGAGTTCATCTTGAAATGGTTGAGTGTTCGACAGATATTCGTGTTCTGCATTGAAGAATAAGAACTAAGTAGAAATGCATTTGGTCTGCTTATATGAAGGTGTCATTGTATTGTATTGTGTGTATTGCATTGTGTTGTTCTTATAACACATAAGATTTATTAAAAGTTGTATTTTGTGTGCCACAGCCATAAAATTAGGAGGAGGCCAGGTAAATAAACAGCATGTTTCAGCATGGAATCGTGGAACCATTTGCTTTCTCTGTTTATGTCTCCATGCTTCTTACTTAAGTCCGATCTAAAAGCTACCCCTTGTGGTAATTAGTTCCATCAGTCATGTCACACTTGGGCCGACGGGATTAGCCTTGTGCATCGCTCTGCTGACCGTATAAGCACGGATAATGCAAATTCTAAATAATGCTAACATTAGCCATGCACTCTGGAGCTTTGGGTTCCCCAATCCACCTCATGAATATTGATTACTGGCTCTCAGAGTAGGGCCCAGCTAGCTGCCAGGAGGCTTTGGATGGGAATCTCTCATGCCTGACTGTCTCCATGCCAGTATCTGGTGTTTTTTATTTATTTTATTTTTTATTTGTAAATCTCCATAGCAGTGGCTGGCTTGACTGAAAGACATTCTGTCTGCTGTCATAAACTTTTCAGAGACACACAGGTAGTGAAATTTGCTTGGACAGGACAGCTGGTTTTACAGATTTAGGCCCTCTTGGTGCCATGGACACGAGCTGCTGACGAGTTAGAATGAGACATTTTTACTTCCACTAATGACTTGAGATTATTCTATATTCCCACTGACACAATTAGCTCATTTTACCTTTTATTGTTTATACTCAAGTAGTGATTATACCAGAGATGTTCACAAATCACTTTATGCAAATCTGAGCTGAGTCTGGAGGCTCAGAGCTGCAAGTCTGGGTCAAGTCTCGAGTCCCTGTGCCACCAACTCTGAGTCGAGGCTCAGAGCCACAAGTTTTGAGTTGAGCCACGAATCTATGATCTGCAAATCTGTGTCATGCCCGGAGTCTTTGAGTCGCTAGTCTGAGTTGAGACTGGAATCTCTGAGTCGAGTCTGAACTATCTGAGCTGTGAGGTCCCGTTGGCTCTTGAGTATTTAGTCATGAAATTAAATTAACGTTCAAATCCCAGTAGCATTGTATTGCAAATGAGTAGAACCGTGCTGTTTAATTTATAGGGAGTACACTGCAGTGCACGGTGTATGGAGTACAGCCTTAGTCCTATTTAATATCAGAAATGATACAATATCTGAATTACACTGGCATTTAATATGCCGTTAATATTAACAGTTAATAGAAACAGTTCAAGCTGGTAACATGTTGAATAACTGTTACTCTCTGTGTATGTGTGTGTGATGTGGTTTGGTGTATTCCTGTGTGCAGTGTGCAGACCACCGGTGTGGTCACAACATTCCTGTGTGAGGATCATGTTACGTTAAGGAAGTCGCATGTGTCTGTGTGGCCAGGGGATGTCTTCACTAAAAGGGAGAAAGGATCAGGGTCATAGGTTAACCCTTAAGGGCTAAGATTTGGAACATTCTCCATTTCACTGTTCTGTGTGACTTACTGCCTACAGGCTTAAACTTCTAAGCACTGTAAATACACTCTGTATTCTGCCAGTAAATGATGCTTCTGCCTCTTTAGTGTAGTCTCAATAACTTTGAAGTAAGTGATGCCTTTTTAACGAGCCTTTTGAGGAGACTGAAAGAAGAATAAAAAGGTTCGCCTGGGGTAGGAATGGAGCTTTGGACATGTGACATTGCTCTGGGCTCGGTAAGACCTTAAACACTCCTGGACACTAATCATATATACACCTGAAAAATGGTCTCATCAAGCTGATTATAGCTTCCCATTCTGTCAGGATCAATATCTCATTCTCTCAGTTTTCCATTTTCCTTAACAAACAAGGCCACTGTGAGACAGCTTTCTGTCCGTTGTAATCAATTGCTCAAAATAATGAACAGGAAGACAATATGGAGATCGAACAGGATGGAACAAACACTTTTGGTTGAGAATATCCTGCTTAAAATATGTTCTTAATGATTAGGTTAGGGAAGGAAGATTGATCGGGCAATTGCTATCGTAAATACCAGATTTGGTAGCCAGTGTTATTTCTTTTAGTCCTTCAGGACACTATGTGATTTTTTTTTTTCTTTTTTTTTTTCTTTTTTTTTTTTTTTTTTCTCCATGCACTAGAATAACGTGTCATGTCTAGCATTTAAAAAAAAAATCTGATGTAGATGAAACAATCCTACATTGCATTTAGAAATTTTGATATTAACCGGTTCACGATTAACCACAATTAAAATCGAAAACCATGGGGGACCTTACAGTAAAATTATGTTGTAAAAGCCTGCTAGACAATGTGAGGTGGTAGTTGGCCATTGCTACTTGCCTCCGGTCACTTCCTGTCAAATGAGGGCCAGTGCAGCTGAAATTTGACCTGATTGTGAAGATCGATCAGCAAGAGCGACAGTCACGTTGGGTTAAAAACGTGAACAAAATAGTGTTCTGTTGCCTGTGTGCCTTTGCATCTAAGTAAAAACACTAAGCCACTACTGGCCAATCCAGTGGAAAGAACATTACAGCACAATATTTATTCAGCCCTAACCAATGTTGAAAATGTGAGAGGGCAGTGAGTTCAAATCCAAGCACTGCCAACTTGCCACTGCTGGGCCCTTGATCAAGGCCCTTAACCCTCAACTGCTCAGTTGTATAAATGAGTTAAATGTAAGTCGCTCTGGAAAAGGGCATCTGCCAAATGCTGTAAATGTAAATGAGAGAAGACAAGGTATAAAACCAGATTTATTCCGCCACGAACTACAAGATTTGGTCCAGAATAAAACACCACAAATGATCGTCCTCCCCACCAACAATCCTAATTTGTGGAACCTCCAATTTTGCACAATATCTCCTTAACAAACATGACTTCGGAATGAAACCAATGCATGGGACGTCATGATCAGGGTCAGTGGTCTCGCCACACTTCAGGATTTGTAAATATTGAACATGTTTACTTTTTTAAATCTGGACTAGATCGGAGGGGTTAAGACTGGATTTTACACACTTTACACCAGTAATTGTTTAAGATTTGTTTAAAAATTGACACTTTTTGTGGGAGTAAATTAGCTTGAGAATTAACCTGATTGTATAAAAGGCCATGCAGTCAAGCAGGTACTTTTGAGATTTTGAGGATTTCTGTGCTCTCAGGTTCCAAAAGAGTGAAGAAAAGATGATGTCTTGCTTTTTTATGTCTTGCTGCAATCTTTTAGGTGATAACTACTCTGTAAAATAATTCTCCAGCGAATTTATACTCTAACCATACATTAGAAGGAAATCAGAGTACAAGCTGTGTTGCTGTGCTTTGCAGAAAGAGAGAAACTCAGACTCTCAAAACATGTTCGTTGATTTGGCAAACAGGAGATGTGAACATGGCTGAAACGTTTATTTATCCCTTACAAAATCACTCGTTCAGTGAAATCCATTTAACAAAGTTTTTTTTTTGCTTGTATAAGGTTATATAAGGACACTCATCACTTCTAGTTTGTCTGTTGTTCCTCACAGAGTTTTTATAGCTGCATTAAAAAACAGCAAGCTCTTTGTAAAGAACCAGTTTCCCAGAGAGAAGGTGGAACGTATGGCATTACTGCTGCTACACCCACTGAGTGGAGTCCGATAAAACAAACCCATGGCCTCGTGGGAAAACAAAGGCACAGTATATAAACACACGTCATGTGTGCATACGGATGTGGTGTTTTAATATTGTATACTCTGAGTATCAAATATTATACAGAAACTGCAATGATTGGACAGAAATGGCCTTATTATGGCGTTATTTAAAACCTATAAGAGAATTCTTGATGGTTAGATACAATTTTATAAGGCCTCAACATCCAGTTATTGAACATTTAGTGCAATGAAACATACTTCTTAAATGTCCTCACTTTGTTTCCATGCTTTTTCATTCAGGTAGACCTCCGTTCTGTAGCCATGTAATAAACCACAAATGCTAACTGATTAGATGCCGAGCTTCACCAACAACAATAACTGAGGAGCTTTACAGCTGGGTTTTCCTCCATTTTCCTCCACAAACAAAGTCTGTCCATTCCAATTATTTTGGGTCAAATGAGAGGGTTGTTTCCATACTTTCACCTCTTTTAACAAATTATACTTCATCACATTTCAGTTCCCGGTGTTTACCCAGGAGTCCTGCTCTCATCCACAGAAGTGAGAGGTCAAATCGGAGGGCTCTTTTCACTGTTCATCAATCAGGACAGGTGATGGAGCATAACAGCTGAAAAGAGTGGCAAAAGCATAACGTGTCCTCAAGGTCCCTTAGCGTTCTTCTGTAACACTGTTTAACAGAGACAGTCTGTGCTCTCTCGCACTCGCTGCAGTGAGTCACCACTGAACAATCCAGTCCAGCAATATGTTCTCGCTCAGAAATCATCCACAGTATGATATATACTCAAACACATACCTTATACCTTATTCACACAGTCATACTCCTTTCACTCTAATCTCCATAGAAACTGTCATGTGCAAAATAGAAACTCTTCGAATTAGAAGATGTACTGAATAAGCAGCTAGCAGGACTGAATGTGAAGACAGTTAAGCTGTAATGCTTATCCATTAGTAATTAGTTTCTTGCTATAGATAAGACGCATCAGTGTCTACATTTATATCAATGTAGTTGTTTTGTTTCACACTGGCACTTCACTGACTCCAAACAGATGAAACATCTGTTTTGAACTTGAAGCAGAGAATAAACTTGTCCTTCTTTGTCCAATTGTCTTGTTACATCAACGTTTTGATCATTTTTTTGTTTAACAAGCCGTGTCGTTACTTCACTAATTAGGCAATTAGTTTCAGTTTACCCTGAAGTCAGAGTGAGGTTTGTGCCAGTCCCATATCTTCTGAAAAGTTCACATTTTTAGTTTGGAAGACTACCAAATCCATACAGAAAGTGTGTTTAAGAGATATCGAGTACTTGAGTGAATGAATACGTTTATTAATGTGGAACAAGAGGCTTTGAGTAAATTAGTACAGCAATGTCGTGTAACTAATTCTTCATTCATTGTCGCTTTAATTCTACATTCATGTAGCTTAATGACAGCTCGTCACATTACATTCAAAAGCTCCTGAAGGTTTCATTATCTGTTTTTTAAAAAAAAAAAAAAATTATTTTATTATTATTATTTTTAAATTAGGAGATTGGGATTATTTTAAACTAATCAATGTTATCAGCATACATTTATTTATTATATTCACTTTCTGCTCTGTACTTTAGTGCAGAAGTTTTGTGCATACCTGTAGGACAAAACGAAGAAGACATTTTAATTTATGGCAAACGTTTCTCATTGTCTCATGGATGTTCCTTCTTTATTTCTTCATTAGGGTATGATGAGATATTAATAATGAAACCAAAAAACAAAATAACCCAGGACATCAGTCCAGAATTTGATATGAATATTCCCTAGTAGCCCTTGCCTTCATAACTGCCTGCAACATTTTTCATATCCTCTGAACAGCTTTTGGTTTCTCTCAAAATTAAAATTCACCTTCATTATTTATATAATACAAAAAAAATATATAATATAAAAACAATATACACTTCTGCCAGAAAAAAAATACACTCCTGCCAGATTTCTTGGCCACTCTTTTCTTATTTGTTTAACCTACAGTATTTGTTTTATATCCTGGGGGGAAAAAACCCTGTTTGAAATGTTGTCTTGTTACAGGGTATACGCATTTCTTCTTCTTTCAGCTTATTTTAACAGTATTCTTGACCTGTGGTGTAGATTTGATTCAGCACTGGTCCCAGATGACCAAGTCATGAAGTGTGAAGTCTGAAGTCATGACCTGGCTGTGTTTAAATGGAGTATAACTGTTAAGATATATATAGATGGAATACTGGTCAACTCTAGCTGTATAGTCATCCAGGTTTCAGTTTGTCAAAACTGCCTGGCAGTTCGTGTGGTTTAGAGGAGGAAAAAATGCCATTATTGGGACAGAAGGCTGTCTAGTATTGAAAGCCCCAAGTTTAGCCAGGTTGAGACTACTATGCTGAGGGAGGCCTTGTACTAACAGGAAGATGTGTTTGCAGCCTTCATGTTAACCAATGGGTGGTCAAGGTGTGCCATGGAAGAATGACAGGCTAGATAATTGGCTACAGATGATTGGAACCAAGCAGTGCAAAACCTGAAGGCTATGGAGTTTGAATTCTTTGGCATGTTCTTGTCATTCATCTTATTTGCGCAAGTTGGTGAGAAGAAACTTGAAACTTTATGGTGCTTCATGTCCAGTCAGCTGTAATGTCGTCTCTTGTACTGTATGACATGCACTTCTTTTAACAAACGTCTGTAGTTATGTGAGTTTAGAAAATAGCTTTATTGTCCATGCAATTTACCGGCTTTCCAGTGTCACATTGCCAACTTTCCTGTCTGTCCTTGGTCATCGGTAATCAAGCTTGGTGAGGACCTGAAATCTTTGAAAGGAGGTATTGTACTCCATTGAATGTACTCAATGAAAAGAAAGTGTGTAGGAGTTGAGGCACGGAACGAGTATGCAACCTTCAAGAAGTCAGTACTGCGGACGACACACACGGCTTAGTTAAACCTTAAAGGGGAACCGCAACAAAACTTGGCAGCACCAGTGTGAATGCTCTAGAGTTTCTTTATGCCTCAAGAGCGAGCAAGGTGTGCTAATAATCTAAAAGGATTTGCTTGATATGAATACCATTCATTCATTATTGCTTCCCATACTCACTGGTAAAGTACTGAGTGGAAACTGGTATAGAAGCCTTAAGTGGATAAAAACCGAGTGCCAGACACCTTGACATCTCTCGGCTCCCTGGTACTCGCTTATTCTGTACACAAAACTCACTAATCATTTGGGCACGGTTAGCCTAGTATTCACAGAGATCTCTTTTCCTATCCTCCATGCAGTCATACATATTAATGATGAGGTCAGTCTGCAATAAATCACCGTGGATTAGGGCACTGCTTCTATGCTGGTAAAACTCACTGATATGATATACCGCACTACTTTGACTCAACCGCTATAAAGGATTTCTGCAAAGGATGATAAAATCGAGCTTTTTCCTATCATATCCTGTTACTCCCTTGCATTTCATGTTAACATGAATGCAGTGGCTCAATGTTCTTTAGGATTTCAACTAGAAATGTACCGATACTAAATTTCTCAGCCGATACCGATAACTGATTAATCAGAGTGATATTGGCCGATACCGATAGTTCTGCCTTTTATACCTCCTTTTAAATTAATAATGATTAATTTAAAAGAATTCTTAAAGACATGCAAATAAAAATAAAAACTTTATTCTCTCCATTTTAACAAGTTGTTTCACAGTAACTGGTCTCAAACAGAAAAAACATTACTCAAGTTAACATTAACACATTAACAAAATTCTGAAGATTAAAGTAAGATTTCTTAACTTACTGAATGTTATTAATTCATATTAACATTCTAAAAAAACCCTCCTGTTAGTCTCACATTCATTCACCACAAACAAAAGGATCGACTCGAATCCGAAACTTCTGCGTCGTAAAATTCCGGTGTAAAATTTTAGCGGTGCAGAGCTTACAAACTGCAGTTTTGTCGTCGTTCCACACAAGAGACATCATCTTTACACACAGCACGAAATCGATGTGTTTTCCCGCCCTCTTTTGATTGACAGGATATAATCGGCCCTGATCGTCGGAATTTTTTAAACTATCACCCGATAGCTGATAGCGGGAAGAATAGCCTTTATCATAGGTACATCGGTGCATCTCTAATTTCAACCATCTGGTAGAACAAACAGGAATTCACAAATTTCAGCTAAAACCAATATTGCATGAAAGTTGAAAATCTGCAAAATGCTAGCATTTTTTTTTCTTCGCACTGTAGGCAGTGCTGCCATGTTGTAATGACATCACAGCATAACAATTACGGGCTTATCAGAAATTCTGGCTTTCCAAGTGGGAATAGTGAGTTGGAGAGCCATTTAAACAGATGTTTTGCACTTTAAGGTGAAATACTTCTGAGCTCCAACTTGGTCATAAATTTCATTATAGGCTGAGCATTTCTATTTGTGTTTCTATTTGTGAATGATTTGCTTTCAGATGACTAAAGGGGACATCTTGGTATTTGAAAGGTTTTTTGTAAGATTTTTGATCAAAATGTAAAGGTGTTTTTTTTTTTTTTTTTTTTTTTGTTTGTTACAAAAACAAAAGTGAAAAAAGCCATAGATTACTTTGAATGAGCAGTTTTCTGTTGATGTTGCATGAAGGCTCTAATGCTGAATGTACACTACACCAGTATGTTAGTGTGTTAATTTTAGGGATTACCGGCTATATCTCCATTTCTCTTTGCAGAACAGACGGTCTTCGCTGCCTGCATCTCCCCAACCAATCCTTTCTCCACATTTACTATTTACTCTCATTTACTTTTCTTGATTCCTCAGAAAAGCACATATTGACCTGATGGACAGGTCTTGCATTTTTTTCACAGGAAAGCATGGTTTTAGGGGTCGGGCACTTTTTGGGATATTGGGCTCTCTCCAGGTGAAACACTTGTATAGTTTGTGTACCACAGCATAATGTGTATGTATGGATGGAGAACCCAGAGTTCTCAAGGTCATGAATTTAGCATTGCTGTGCAAGCCTCTGTGTAGTCAAATTCTGACTGAGCAGCACTTTTGTTTCTTGGGCAGAAGTTTGGAAATGCACAGCTACACCTAGACATTAATCACATTTGGAGCCTCAGCCTGACATCATGCTTAGTGACATATAAAGTGTCAGGAATGCATCCAAAAGCTGAGCCCACATGCTATGCGCTTGATTGCAATGTTTATGTCGAGCCTTACATAATGAAAGCACTGTGTGTTGAAGTATGATGGTCATGCAGTAATTTTCAAGGTAGAAAACACGTAGCTTTAGCCTTAGCTAACTCTGGGCTCCTCCTCTTTATTCACATCCATTCAGTGAGTGTTAATCTGGTGGGATTATATTTTATACCAGTGAATTTTTAGGCATATACATATATTCTGGATTGCAATATCATGGCCATGGCCATGCATTGGTGAGACTCCTGCAATCCTTCAGCCAGGCCATATGATCTCATCACAGGCCCCATGGTTTGATTTAACAAAGTTGTGCATGTGTAGGAGGAGCAGGAGGAGCAGGAGGAGCAGGGTAGCTCCTGACCTCGACCTGTGTGAACGATCCTTGTGGAATCTCTGAGGGCTCATTAACAATTAGTGAAGAGAAAGCTGTGTTGACTGAGAAGAGAAAACACACGTGGCTAGGTTGTGATTAGGAACAAAAGAGCCCTGTATTTTAATGAGACCTCACATGGGAGCACTTTCAGAGCTCTAAACACCGCCCCCTTCTCTCCACCAAAAAAAAAGCTCTAGATAGAAAAATTCAAGGATTTCCCAGCATACATGTCAAGGGGAACATTTCCTGGTATTGCATGGAAGTTTGTACTCTCAGGTCTTCTGTTAAAAGTAAATTCAGGGTATAAAGGAGTGCTCAAACAATGTGCCTTATTTTATCAAGCTGGATTCAAACAACTTTATTGTAAATTGAGATGGTTTTAAACCAGGGATGAATTTGAAACAGTCATTCCATTCCTGCAACCATGACTACAATACCAGAGCAACTGCTGGTGCATGTAAACTTAACAGTGATTAAAATAAATAAATAAATAAATAAAAAAAAAAAAATAATAAAAAAAAAAAAAAATATATATATATATATTTTAAACTGCTTTGACTAACATTAAACCAAATGTGAAACAATCATGGGGAAGATCAACAGGTGCTTCATGTAAATATGGTGTTCATGATTGTAGTGACGCTATGGAGGGGTTTATCTTGTTGCTATGATGCTAGGTGATGTGTGCACTAGCTGAGGCTGAAACAACTGAGCAATGTTCCACCAGTCACAAGGACTGACAGGAAAGGAGATTAGACTGGGCATCTGTCCAGCACCTTATCTAATCTTTGTGATGTACAATGTGGGCTACAACAGTTAGGATTGTTGTTTTAACTACTGCTGTGGGCCATGGGAATGGACCTGTTTTAACATTTTAGTGTAGACTGTATAAAACCTTGTGTGTTTTTATTTTTCCTTTTGAATTAGTAATCTTATTTGTACCTTTTTATTTAGTAAGATACATCTTCACTGATTCGCAAACAATGCGTTTTATAACCTTTGTCCTTTTCACTATTTTAGTCCATTGTGAAACAAAAGTAGAGATATTGATTCTACCACTTGCAAAAAACAACCCCCTTAGAGAAGTTCTTTATTGCCTTGATTGTTCAGACGGCATTCAGACTTCTTAAATGTAGGAATTCCAACACGCCTGGCTCTCAGTTATAATAAAACGACTGACTATGCTTTTTAAAACATTTCCCAGAATTACCTTTCTGAAAGCTCATTAGTGTAAGGGGTTTGGATTGTGCATTTAATTGCTCTTTTTAAAACTTCTGTCAGCATTTACTGTGTGTGCCCATTTCTACCTCCATACTTATGAATAGATACGATGTACCCTGATCATTTCCCCCCTACAAATGTAAACTCAAACAGCATGAACATGTACAATATGTGACCTCAGTATGGAAGATAAGCGCAGGGACTGCATTGCTTACTGGCCACATACAAAGTGCCAGAGGGTGAAGAGAGATATTACTTTACTGCCCATCGACCATGGCGTGCCAGGGGCTCTTGTACAGCTTGTGTCCTGCCTGACCTGGCATGCCGTGCCTGTTCCACCGTCTGATCTTAATTATCTGCCTTTCTTCAGGCTGGACGCAGACTAGCACACTTAACATCATCTAATCTGGGCTGTGGAGACAATATGGTCCCGCTATTAAAATGTGTACTCAGCATGAACTCGCTTCGCTTCCCAGCCCGCCTGCCCTCCCCCTTGAACAATCTTATTTTTGCATCAAATTGCTGAGGATGAGGCGTAAGGGTAATGAGGTTTCTTCCTTAAAGACATTAAAAGCCAGGGAACATGGCTCATTTGAAAAGTGCAAGGCACAATGTCACCTCTTGCTGGGATTGTGCTGCATGTTGCTAAATGTCCATCTGTGTGGGTGATGAGTATAATGAGAGAGCATTATGGCGTCTGCTTGCTTTATGAGCTTCTCCCCCTCCATTCTCTAACCTAGCATGTCATTGAAAGAGAATGCATGGCATTGGCAGGCGCCGACTGCCTCTGGAACAAAGTGATCAGATGTGACATGGTTCTCTACAAAGGGAAATGAAATCGGGACCTTTTCATTTCGGGCTCTGACAGCACGCAATGCCGAATGTCTCTTGTAGTTTATATATGCAAGATTTTATTAAATCATTTGACACTATGATATACATTTATGTCTGCCTTAGGAGGAGGAAGATGTACCTAGATTCATAAGCATAAAAATGTAAACACGTACTACCATATCTTAAAATTAGGAAGACACCAATACCGATATCACAGCTCTGAATATGAGCTAATATCCTATACTTATCCAGTACCAACATCTTTGTACTCTAGCAACTTGCTGCAATATTCTGTTGCGGGAAAAAGACACACAGAACAAACTGTGTTATATGTTCAGTGCTGCCAGTCAGGCGCATTGGTCAGCTCATGTATGTCGGAGAGGGTTGATAGAACTTTCCTCCGAGCGTGTTACACCGTCCTGTGATGCAACACGTACAGCAGTTTGAAAAGATGTGAAGGTTTGCTTAATGTATCTCGTAGGAAGCATGCGTTTGTCTTCACCGTCCTTGGTTGGTAGTTGTCATGTGATAGGAGAGGGTTAGCTAATGGGAGGGAATTGGCAAGACCAAACTGGGGAAAAAATCCTAATCATTTTGATATATTTACAGCAGGGGTGTGACCTTGTAACACTAACAAGTCACATGACACCACGGAGGGAAAATGGCCAATTGGGGCCAATTTGGACATTTTCACTTAGGGGTGTACTCACTTTTGTTGCCAGTGGTTTAGACATTAATGGCTGTGTGTTGAG
>JANDJT010000141.1:3477082-3491610 GCA_024331685.1 Stegophilus panzeri | reverse complement strand
TGTGTGAATGGGTGAATGAGACACAGTGTAAAGCGCTTTGGATAAAAGTGCTATATAAGTGCAGACCATTTACCATATTTATATACGGAAAACTAGTTGAATTGGTGAAATTGCAATTGCGTGAAATTGTTCTGCGCGGTCTTTCACAGTGGTGTTTATTGGTAAATGAGACCTTTTTAGCGGTGCTGCTGTTTGACACACTTGAATCGAAAAGCGCTTTGGCTGAATGTATGTTGTGATTATGTCACATGATGCGTCTTGAGCCAAATCTGCGGAAAGTCTGCGGTAACTTGGAACAATTGCAAGCTCCTCCTAATATTGAGGAGATTTCTTGATCTTTGCATTAATTTCTGTGATCACAAAATTGGTAACTCCTGGAGGGTCTGGTGCTCGTTCAAAGTTTAGTCATCATTTTGGCATTTTCCGCTCTCTCTGAGCTTTTGAAGGCACCATTAAATGTAAATCAGCTATGCCTTGAATGCTCTTGGTAATTTACAGGTGATTCGGCATTCATCAATATATACACATACTAAGAAAATTATGTTTTATCGAATCATTTATAAATTGGACTAGAATTTTATAAATCTGGGTTGGCCTATGAAAACATTTAACATTACTAAAAGATTGATTAAATGATGACTTTATTCCCCATTCCAGATAACCACCCTGATTAATCACAAGGACAAGCTAAAGAAGACCGAGAAGACCTCGAGGGCCATCCAGAGGGTCGGCCAGGCAGTCAGCACCGCCGTGAGCCGCTTTGTGGCTGTCGGAGAGGCCATAGCACTGGAGAACGAGGAATTGAAGGAAGAAATGGGTCACGCCTGCTTTGAGGCCAGGCGAGCAGGTTGGACCATAGTGAACCACACTACGCATTTCACAACTTCACAAACCCTTTAATTTATGCACTTTGTGTAAAGTGGAGCAATGTGCAGCTCAGCTTCCTGAGACACACAGGAAGAGGCCATTAAGAGAAGTGGTTTGAATATTCATTGGTTTTCATGCCCTTGTTTGTATGTAATTGCGTGTGCCTAAGAAAGAGAGATCTTTTTTTTTCTTCTCCTATTGTGCGGGGTGAGCTCTCTAACCTTCTCTCTCACCCCGAAGAGTAGCTCTAAAAATATCTCCTCAAATGCTTCACATCTCCATGTCTCATTCCTGATTCCTCTCAGAATAACACATGTAGCACGGCTTCTTTCCACTGTTGAAAGCGCTTTCTTGATTACTTGGTTTGTAAAAGTTAGTAAGCGCCTTTTTTTTTTTTTTTTTAAATTTATGGTCAAGTCCAGAATTATTGGCACCCATCGAGCAACAATGAATAACATGCAGCAAGTAGTATTTTAAGCTTAAACGTGCTGAATATACTGTAGCAGTGGTTCTGAAAGTCAGGGGGTCAAACACACCATTCTGTTATCACAGTTATTATATTTATTATTGAGTTCTTATAGTAATTATCCTGTTTGACTGGTCCCTTGAATTGAACGGGTTTTATCCAGACCTCAACAAGTCAAAATTAGTTAGCCTATAAATAATGGCAGCTCAGAGCATATGTGTTCTGTGGGTGGAAAATACAGGAAGATAAAACTCTATGGCTTTAATGTTCATGAAATGAATCCATATCGAGTGGGTCAATGGAATTTATTTAACTGTTAAAGCAGTCCTTGGTTACCAAAAGTTTAGGAAACACTAGTACAGGTGCATCTGAAAAAATTAGAATATCATGGAAAAGTTCCTTTTTTTCCCGTAATTTAATTCAAAACGTGGAACTTTTCATATATTCTAGATTGAAGACACATAAAGTGAAATATTTCAAGCCTTTTTTTTTTTTTTTTTTTTTAATCTTGATGATTACAGCTTACAGCTCATGGAAATCAAAAATCGTGTGTCTCAAAATATTAGAATGAAGAATTTATAATACAGAAATTTCGCCCTGAGGAGAGCTCTGATCAGCGAATTAACTCAAAACATCTGCGAAGGTTTCCTGAGCCTTTAATAATTTTTATTAATTAAAGATGTTCAAGGTAAATAAGTAAAAAAAAAAAAAAAAAAAATGTTATGTTTATATTATGCATTTTGTTAATTCTTATGAAGAGTGCCAGAATTTCTGGAGTTGACTATACAGAGCTCCACCCAAAAGTTTTATTTATTATTATTATTATTATTATTATTATTATTATTATTATTATTATTTTGCAAATAGGTTACCAAAGAAAGGAGAAATGAGTTAGCCCTTTAAAAATTATACCAGCACCTAGAGGTTGTACATTTGGTAAGGCAAATTGTAAGTTTGGAAAGGATTCCCCCCGCCCAAACAACATAAGAAGACACACTCCAGTTATTTCATGTTGCTCTGTTAGACTGCGTTCAGCTGATGGTAATCCACAGAATGATGCTGGTCTACAGTAAATAAACAGAGTGATCAGCTGCTCCCAGTAACTCCCAGTGAGCGAGACCTGCACAGCTCTGGGATTAGCATGGATTTAGGGGTTAGCAGCTCATTCCCCACAGCGCTGAGACATGCAGTCATGTGTCTAATCCTGCTGCTCTTTCTCCTGGCTACTCACACGGAATGAGCAAAAGTGTCACACTAAATCCAGTGGAGCACATGGGAAAACTCTGAAGTTCCTCTCTAAGGAAAAAAATCAGAAATTAGAGGTGTTGAACAGGATAAAAGCTCAGTGGTGAGGCTATGCATTAAAAGAGGAAAGTAGAGCGGGAAGAATGGGGAGACTTGGACTGGATAAAATCGATGAGGTTGTGCATCTAGAATGTCAGAAACAGTGTTTTGCATATGTATTCACACCCTGCACATTTTGTACTGTTGCATTGTGCTGTATTTTTCCATTTTTGAATAACCGACTTAAGGGAGCTTTGTGAGATGTTTAAACTTGAAGAATTTTGTGGTATTTTTTATTATAAAACACTGATTTATAATTATCCAGGACTTATTTTGATAACTCATAATGCTATACTCCTGGGCAAAAAATGGGTCCAAGTCCAAAATGGCAAAATATTATGCTTTTAATGGTCTTAACAACAAATCATTGATCAGGAATTTTGCAAGAATTAAACAAATAGATAAAATAACGTAGTATGGGATAACCTTTCCCTTTGATTTCTTCTCTTTGATACAGACAGCTTTTTTTTTTTTGTATTTTATTTTATTTTTATTTGCTTTTATTTTCATTTTATTTGAATGTTCTACACCCAGACAGGTGTTAGTTTGAATTTTACATCAAACATTTGAATCATTATCATGACTTTACCTTTGCATACTAAGAAGTGAATTTCCCTGTTTCTAGCTTCTTTCACCCGAAACAGTTCACTGCAGCAAAAGTAAAGGAGAAAATGGTGGCGCGTGAGGTCTCCGGAGTGCATTTATTTAATTCCTGTTCATTTTCTAATGAATGATTTGTTGTTAAGACCATTAAAAGCTTCATATTTTGCCATTTTGGGCTTCAAGGGGCTTCAAAGTGCAAGGGGGCGAATACTTATGCACTGTATTAAAAAATGAAAACTATTCTATACACTTATAAGTGAAAGCTTAAAGAAAATCGGATGTTATTTTTGAAATCTGCTTTGCTCGACTGTTATATTTTTAGTCCTAAAGGGACACTGTGTTAGAAGAAGTGGACTTTCTTCTAGTTTTTTCTGTCTCAAAAGTCCATGCAGTGGACATTTCTTGAAAACGTTGATGCTGGTGTTTAACGAATGCGGTCCTCCGAGCGCGGTGTAAACAAACAGCTAGTTCCCAGCTCTGGGTGAAAGCGCTCGTTAAATAGTGGACAACTTGTATTAATGCAGTGAGTTGCAGGCGACTTTAAAGAGCATGAGCACTGCGCTCCTGTTCCTTCACCCTCTAGAGCTTCTCTCTGAACACACTGCCTCAGGCTCTGTCCCTTTACAGCAGAGTTACAGGCGCTCCAGCCGTTCACACAAGCACCCAAGGCTTTTCTTTCCTCCTGCAGAGGGTATTCTGTCTTGAGCTTTTACAGAGGCTTCTCTTCAGAGTTCTGGTAAAAGACAGCGGTAAGAAATCCCACCTGACGCAGGAATGTATCAGTATGGCAGAGAACAACGGAGTGCTCCTAGCACAGGAATTAGATGGATTAATAAGAGTAAGAGAGCGCATGCTGGCAGGCTGATTTGGCCCATATTGTGGGATCGTTTTGCACGGGCGTACTGAATGCTGGATTTCTGGCTGTGAACCAGCTGCCGGATGCAATCAGAGCTTTAGTGTGATGTGTCTTTTGGAGAGCAAACTAGAACAAATCTACAGAAATTATGCAGAAATTATGCTTTCACCCCAAAAACGCGCTCCACACAGATGTCTCTATTTTTCAGTCTCACTCACTCACACACTCACTCACTCATAGCTTTCAGCCTCTCTGTTTCGGTATTCGTCTTTTTTTTTTTTTTTTTTTTTTTTTTTTAAATCCTGGTATTTCTCAGCATATTTTTCAGGAATACCAGCTCTCTTTTGTGGCACGGATCATATCAGCCTTATGATGCTCCATATGCCAAGCGGTGCCAGGCAAAAACATGGCAGCCGCCTCATCCTGCACATCTGGGCAGGGTCGTGCCTCCTGGTTAGTTAAGAGGATGCACAGATGATTGCCTGCTGCTCACACACAATAGTGAGAACCTGTGCAGCAGAACAATGAGAACAGTCATATCTTATTATCTCTCAGCTTGCTTAAAAGGGTAGTCAGGTTTTCTTTGGTAACAATTGCCAGATTTCTCCTTCCTTCTGTTCTGGAGAATCTGGTCTTTGTGGTGTCCCAGGTTCTGTAGACTAGAAGAAAAAAACTGACAGAAAAGTGTGCATGTATTTTGTTGTGAGTTGTGTCAGCTATAGGTCACACGTAGAAGCATCTCATGGATGCAGAGCCAAACTGACCTGGATGTATTTAAGATTTTATATTAGATTAGAGGGAAAAAAAGGGACAGGGAAGAGAAAAGGAAGGTCAGTTTGCTAGGGAACAGTAATGGTAATGAGTACATTTACTTGTAGGGGTATAACCCCGCTGTCCTGGTGAAATTCCCCCATTTGCCCTTTCTGTATCGTGGCCACTTAATAATCTCCATCTCATAATTGGCTACATCACTTTCTCCTCTCCATTAATAACTGGTGTGTGGTGGGTGTTCTGGTACACAATGGCTGCCGTCACATCATCCAGGTGGATGCTACACACTAGTGGTGTGTGAGGAGAATCACCCCCCCATACAATGTAAAGTACATGGAGTGTCTACAAAAGCACTATATAAATGTAATGAATTATTATTGTAAACAAAATGGTCTGAAAGAATGGTAATAATTCATTAACATGCAGTTGAATGGAAACTTCACCCTGAAACACATTCAGTCTGTTTATATTAAAATATTTGTGATGCGTTAAGGTGCTAATTTTTTTGTTTTGTTTGGTTGTTGCTGTATTTTCTTTATTCCAAGCTTATTTTCTAACATTCAATGCCACGTTATTGAGAAATCCAACGTAGAAGTATTGGACGCAGCAAACACTATCTAAAGAGAGCGATGCCACATTTGAGGCCAGTGATCAAGTGAGGAATACATCCCACTGCCACCATTATCAGCAGCATTGTGGGTAATGGAGGAAGCCATGAAAATAGCCCAACATGATGATGAAATAAGTTTCAACTTTATAAAAAAAAAAAAAAAAAAAAAAAAAGTCAACTTAGAATTTCCTTCCAAAATAAATGTTGAACAAGATCGCTTGTTAAGTGTAAAGATTGATATAAAAGTCGTTCAGGGTGGATTTGTCTTTAAATTAAGGAATAATCTGATTTACAAAATCATATTATGTTGCTTACATACAATCAGATAAGTGCAAAGATCAGATAACTAACTGGGGATGAGTTTTCTTAAATCACCACAGCACAAAGATTAAATGATTAAAAGATAGAGCGAGCATCACACTGAACTCTCTCTCTCTCTCCCTCTCTCTCCCTCTCTCTCGCTCTCTCTCTCTCTCTCTCTCTCTCTCTCTCTCTCTCTCTCTCTCTCTCTCATGCTACCACTTAAGACTAATCTTAATTTACATTATTTTGAGAAGATTAGTGTGTTTTGTAAATGCACTCTGACTGAACTTTTTGTGTGTAGCTTGAATTTGTTTAAGATTTTGTGTTTATTCTTATGTTGTATGATCATGCAACATTTGTGTATCTCCATCTTCAATTAGGGGCCCTCATAAAATACTGTATATTAGACAGCGTGGTTATGTGTGTGACCGTGTAGTTATGTTTGTGTGTGTTTGTGGTAGGCACAGCTATAGCGCAGCTGACGGACGTGTGTAGCGTTGAGCCGAGCGAGGCTGATGGTCGCAGCACTGTGTTCAGTGACAGGATGGGCATGGTGAAAGCAGCTCGCATGCTCCTCTCCTCCGTCACCAAAGTGCTGGTGCTCGCAGATCGCATCGTCATCAAGCAGATCATCAGTTCCCGCAACAAAGTAAGTACACGCTATTACCTCACAGACCGACACACACACACCCTTTCATCTTCTCTCTGAAGAATATACACAGTTCTTCGAATCACTCATTATTGTGAACCCTGTAACTCAGGAGTTCACACACACACACACACACTGCACTTTTAGATCCTATCACTGACTTTCAGTCTTGCTTTTGGAGATAATTGAAGAGAAGCAGCACACCTACCGTGGTAGGAGAGCAGGACCTGTTTTTTTTTTTTATTGTTAAGAAGAGAGTGTGTGTGTGTGCATGTGTGCACGCTCTGAGCCAGGGCTAATCACGTTCAGTTAGAGTTGTTTGGACAGGCAGGAGGCAGAGCAGCTCTCTATTAGAGAGGAACCCAATTGAATTTGTCCCTGTCCAGGTCTGATAACACCCACTGCTAGCAAGGAGCTTCAAATAGCAGCCTCTTTATCTTTTTTTTTTCTTTCTTCCAGTCCAGGCTTCTTGCACTGCTTCTGCTCACTATATCGGTCCATTCAAAGCTCGGAAACGTCCTTATTTTTTCCCCCAAAAAGTTTGGCTGTGCTTCTGGTATAGCAACATTTGAATTTACTTAAATTTCAAATTTTTCATGCTCACAGGGCACAACAGGACGGCGTGGCACTTGCAGCTTATTCTGACACACATACAGTTTTAGGAAACTGTGATGGTGTTCTCCTATCATATTAATATATGTTAGTGTTAGATTTAATTGATGTCTCGTGCAGCTATGGCCGGGATTCCCAAAATAGGGGTTGTGACCCCACGTGGGGTTGCTTGATTTACAAATCGGGTCCTGAGAGAAACTCACAATCTCCTGCTGGATTTTGTGTGCTAACGCTTTGAACTGTTACAGAGGGTCACATTCAGACAAGCCACATTTAAATAAATACTTGCCATCTACCACCACTAAACAGACTAGTGTTGTCTCAAATTGTGTATTTATGTACTATTCTATAACTATGACTGTTATTGAGTATTAACAATGACTACGTTTACATAGACAGCAATAATCTAATTATTGACCTTATTCTGAGTAAGACAATATTGTGATTAAGGTGTTTACATGAGTTGATTTTAGGATATTCCTTTCATGTTCCTGTTTGACATGCTATAGAACATAGAGCGATTAACGGCACACGTCATTACGTCCGATGTTCCCTCCAGAATTTCATGTATCGACATAGAGTTGGTCTTCGTTATGGAACTGTATACAGTTCTGGGTGTTTAATTTTTAATTTCACAAAAGCTTCAAGTGCAGTTAATTATTTGTCATGCTATACGTGCAAATAGACGACTGTTTGAAGCCACGGGCTGCGTCTGAAACCGCGTACATACCTACTATATAGTAGCCGAAATGCATGTATTTCACCTACTATATACTGTAGTAGGTAAGTACACGGTTTGGGACGCAGCCGTGCTCTCTTGTTTGCCGTAAAACGGTTGAGCGCTGCTGTGTGTGTACGTGTCCTGTCGCAAAATGCGGTGAAAACTCCCACACGATGTTAAAAATGTGATTAAGCTGTGTACATGTCTGTAATACACGTCGATAATGTGACTAAAATGGGAGTACTCCACATGTCTTAATCCGATTTGTGTTTACTTCGAGTATGACTTTAGCCGGATTAAGGTAACCAGAATCTCTGTTTACATGCTAGTTTCTTAATCAGAGTATTGTCTTAATCGGGTTAATATTGGATTATTTTTGTCCATGTAAACATACTGATTAACCGTATTTTCTATTACACTTAGTGTTTTGAATTTTAAAAACCTCTCATGTCGCCTTCCAACCAACCGAATGGTCTGTTTTGCATATCAGCCTTCTGAATGTTTGAGATTAGTTCATATTTTGAATGGAAGGTCAGAGTTTTCAATTTGTCACCGCTCATGACAACAATCATGAGGACAGCAGAAAGTTTTAAGAGAAACGGAGATTGTCCGCGTGTTTAACATCGCCATGCATAAAAACGCTAAATACTTCATGGTTAGACATGGAAACCTGATGGACAGGGATGATTGGCTCCTGACACTCCATCTCTTGGATGTCGCTTTTAAATATTCCAGATGTACGTAAGGTACACTTCGAGTGTGTGAACAATACTCCAACTAGACTGGTAAGACAGTACAGGAATATTCCTTTGGGTTTTTTAAAAAAATTTTTTTATATATATACTTATTTAGTTATTTTTTATTTTTTACTTATTTAGTTTTTTACTTAGTCACTTATCTTACACACAGGCATATTACTGACAAATAAAATGTTCAAATGTTACAGTAGTCCTATATTATAAATCTGGAATAAGGTCATAAGGTCCAGTTGGGATCCTTTGACCCAAAAGTTTTGGAACCCCTGAGAGTAAATTTGAGTAAATAGATATAAGACAGATTTATTCTTCATGCCATTGGACTATTAAACTCTCTTGGACCTCTACACGGTCTGATCGCAGGACAGCTCCCATGGTTCCCCTGTGATTGCTGGGATCATAATGCCTCTGCATGCACCGCCTCATTAAATCCTGGTTTATGCTTCTTTAGAAGTGCTTCTGAGACACGCCCAAAGCAAACATCTGAGAGGAGAGTAGGTGGTTTGTAGTTATAGTATTTGTGGGCTGTCCATCAAATGGTTGAGTGAAGCAGTATGCAGCAAGTAGTAATAAGTGAAAGCACACATTTTTTGTTGTCTTTTCAACAAAAATTAGGGCTCTTTGACAAAGATGAGTATGCTGCAATTTTCAGTGTTGCCTCATCTGAAGCAGACGATATAGAATAGAGTTAGGGTTAGTTATCTAAGCTACTAGTTATTTATGTTGGGTCCATAAAAACAGTGTTTTAATACAAAATGGCCAATTCACAGGGATGTGTATGTAATCCTAATTACAATCCATAATGATATGGTGAAGCTTTCTGTAAGGAGATGCTTAAATAACATTTTATAGACTGAGTCTCCTAAAGGAAAAGCTGTAACTTTAGGTTTTCTGCCATTGAAAGGCCTCAGGATGGAGGACTGATTTGCAGTTTCTCAGTTGCTCAGTAACATGGTGCATTTCTTCTGTCTTATTAAACATATAGATTTGTTTATTAGTAACATTAACACCCAAAATGATCTTGATGAGCATTTCAGCCTTTTGGATGTTTTCTGCTTCAGAAAGAAAACCTTTTCTTTGACAGCTACCTTGTCAATCTCTTTCCCGTAGTCTTAAGTGCTGGTGTATGTGTGTGTGTTTTGCAGGTGCTGGTCACACTGGATCAGTTGGAGCGAGTCAGCACCTTTCAGGAGTTTGTGCAGATCTTCAGTCAGTTTGGCAACGAGATGGTGGAATTTGCGCACCTTACAGGGGACAGGCAGAATGTAAGAGCGCACACATGCATGCACACACACAGAGACGCACGCACACACACACACACACACGCACATCTTTGCTCATCCTAGGCTTACTAAATCATGAAGGCTGATCATAAACAAGCACATTGATAACAGTACTTCCTGTGTGTTTTTGAGCCTATGGAAATTTAGAAATGCCAATCAGCCTACAATTGTCTTTTGACTGGATCTATTGATCGATCCAATCAATCAATCAATCAATCAATTAATCAATCAAAGTGCTAATTTTACAACACCCCCCCCCCAAACCTTCTGGTGTTTTTATTCATTTATTTATTTATTTTTTTAGTTTATTTTCTTTAGTTGTGTATTTGTGTCCATGTTTTTCCGTTCCTAAATGATGGTTTTCACTGTTGGTAATAATATATCTAAACACCTTTTATATACCCTTTCCAGCTCTGTGAAAGGTCAGTGTTTTATGTTTTCTGTGATATGTTCTGTTTTTCTGATCCCACTGAATATTAACATGACTCATAGCCAGCTGTTTGAGAGTTTCAGCCTATTTAAATCTTATTTAAGACAATGAAAGGTTGAAGTAAATATGTTTGTATCTGGACATTTTAATAAGGCTTATTCAAATACATTGACTGCAGCATGTCAGAAGGGATGATGCATTTGAGCCTGCTCAGTCGCTGTAATATTTCGGACACTATGAAAATGCCATTAATTGAGCATAAAAGTATACAACTGAGGTACTTGTATTTCTCTACATAAAGCCATAAGGTGCAAACTTATGGAAAAAATAAATCGTACGCAAGCCCAAACCACTAGCACCATGCTGACACTCTAGCATTATCTTGAGGAATTTCCATCTTAATCTACCCTTGCAAGGCCAGATGTGATTTCTAATGAGAATGCACATCTGGAGGCTCCAGTGAGAAAATTTGACCTAAGGGTTTTATTTAGTTTTTTTTTTTTAAACACACTTTCTAAGCCAAACAAAATCCAACGCCTCATGAAAGTATGGATGCAGCCAACAACAAGCATAAAGTATAATGGATATAGGCCAGGACTGCTGAATGATAAAAGACTTTGGGTTTTCATGACGGTGGTGGAGAGAGTTGTCAGAAATCTTACATAGGTGTTAAATTTGTTTGAGATCTGGTGCCTGAAAAGGCCATAGCATTTACTTTACATCATTTTTATACTCCTCAAGCCATTCAGTGAGCCCTCATGCCCTGTATATGGGGCAGACTCATCCTGGAAGAGACAACTCCCATCAGGATAGAAATGTATCATCATAGGATAAAGCTGATCAGTCAGAAGAATGTTTGTATTGAGTGTACAGTGTCACAAGAAATGTATCCCACTGCGTAAAACAGCGTAAAAGCCTTCAGTTTTACTTTCATTTGTCGCTGGTCTGTATCTGTATGTTGCTCATGACATGAAATCAAACAACAAAAAGGTTGTCCTCCATTTTGAACACTTGAGGTATTGTTACTTCTTCCGGTGCAAGACTGAAAATTCGGACAGGTTTTACAGGGCATAAACATTGTGCCTGTAATGTTACTCATGCTCGTTCTCTCTGTACTTCACTACCAAGTTGCTGAAAGACAGGTCATGTCTCTACCTATGAGACTGACCTCAGTCTGAGCTTAGGAAACCATGAAAAGGAAATTGAAGTGGAGTAAGTATATGTTAGGTACATACATGTAAGTATGCAGTGCAATTTCACTGTACAGGAATCAACCTGAACATTATTATAACAAGCTGATTACGTTGTAATTGTCAATATTGCATTATCCAGTTAAGTCAGATATGTGAGGAAAGCTTATTGTGCTTTATCAGTACCCTGTTCTGTGTAATACCCCAATGAGCAGAGCTCTAGAGAAGAGCAGGAAGCTTTGAAGAACTGATAAGAGTGTCTTCTTTGAGACCAGAAATGTCTCCTGCCAGTCAGTGTTTCATACACGCATCACGTCTCAATCTTACTGCAGAGCTTCCCTGGCAATCTGCCACCTCCATCTATACAGTCTTATAAAAGGAAATATAATAACCAATAATCAAATCTTCTTATGATATATTGTTCCCTGCCTGGGAGGGAGATGCGCGCACACACACACACACACACACACACACACACACACACACACACACACACAACATATCAGTTCCCAGGTCCCTTGTGTAGAAGCTTTACCAGGTGCTAGTGACTGAAGATCCTGCCAGAATGCTTTAGATGAATCATAGCTCAGCTTGCTACCTATGGGAAGAAGTGTGGTACTACAGGCTGCTCTCAGAGGCTCTCTGTCCACATCAGGTGCTCTGAGAAGACTGGCTGATGGTCAGGTTCTTACTGAATGTGCCAATTTAGTGGTGAAGTGGATGGGAATTCCATGGTGAAGAGCCATGCGCAACTTTATTGCAATGTTTTGAATATATACTGGCATATTCTCAAGAATACTCCAGTATATTAATTATTTATCTAATTAATTATTTATTAGACAGCTCATCTATGATCCAGAACAGCATAATATTTCATATTTCTGTTTCTCTGTCTCTCAGGATCTGAAGGATGAGAAGCAGAAGGCACGCATGGCCGCAGCCCGTGCTGTGTTGGAGAAATGCACCATGATGCTCCTCACTGCTTCAAAGGTGCGTGTAGAAAGTACAGTGGTATCACCTGCTCTATAATGTGCAGCTAAAACCTAAACTGTTCGTACTGCACTACTGCTTCTCTGTTTCCTTTTTTCCACTGTGGTGAGAAATATACCAACCAAAATTATGAAAAAATGCCAGATAGGAATTATGACTATAGGTTCCCTCAAGAATTCTTGACACCAAAAGGGTTCCTCGAGAATTCTTCGTATAGCTGATGCTTCTTGGCTTCCTGAAGTGGACAGACTTGGAGCTCTCTCTGAAAGTGAAGCAGGGTTACACATAGTACCTTTAGGGGTTCTGCTAGTGGACCAAACTGAAGGACCTGTAAGGGTGCTAGATGAGACCTTTTCTTCGCCTTTCTTCTTACAAGTTAATGTTGCCTAAGTGGTAAATTGTGACCCAAAAGGAGGTCATGAGCAGGAATGGAGTGGGTCAGTTTATCATCAAAAAAATCTATTTTATGTTTGAAAGCATTTTCAAACTTTCCACATAACCATGCATTATTTTGTCCTAGCAGTTTGGTAGCTGTTCTCAGCTCAGCATGGCCTCAAAACAAAAATACGAGACTAACTAATATTAAAAATATTTTTCTTACATTAAGGACAAAACAGAGAATTGTAAACCACATTATGATTTTTGTATATGTATAAAACCTCCTAAACTTTTTTAGGAGTTAAATGTTGCTATGTTGCTTTTATTGCCTGAGCATGGTCCGTTAGTCAGAACAGAAATATTACCATATTATTGCTGCCTCTAGTTATTTTAGGGGGGGTCCAAATATAAAAATTTTAGTGCCTCTTCTCACTTCATTGGTTTCTTGATATTTGGGCATGAAGGCTTAGCCTTTTTCTACACTACTCATTTTTTAAAGTAAATTAGAAGCAAAAGTTAAACTACTTTTGGGTCGTGACGTAATCAAATGTGGGTCCTAAGGCAAGATCAGTGGAGAACCCTAGGTTATTTATGTAGCCCCGGTTCTCTGATAACAGGAGCAAGGTATCTCATTAGGGAAATCCCTAGGGCGTGGCCGATCCTGGAAGCACCAATAATACCACGTCTGTCAGTTGACAGATCAATCATGGCCTTGATGAGGGAGTCCTGCCTCCCTAACATATAAGACGCTGCTGAAGGTCCCTTCCTCATTCTCAGTATATTTCTTCTCCGTGCAACTGCAAGGAGGGAAGTGCAGTGAGATACCTCTCTCCTTACTCGCTTATCAGAGAACCGGGATTACATAAGTAACTTAAAGTTCTCTTCCAAACATTCGTTTGGTATCTCACTATGGGATATAGACAACTCCCGTATTGCAGATATGCTGCCAACTGACTCAGTAATGCATATAAGTGTAAGTACATAGACACATCCCAATCTATTAATCCAAGAATAAATAAAGGCACATATGAGGGGAAAAAACATCGGGGGAGTGTTTTGTTTTCCATACTTGGGACCAAATGAGCCAATGACATCTCTGTAACATCCAGCCCATAAAATCGGACAAAAGTGTGAGACGATGTCCAATTTGCTGCCTCACAAATGTCCTGGACTGAAGTGACCATGCCTCTGGTAGAATGAGCCCTCGGACCCTCTGGAGGTTCAAATCCCATGCTATTATAACATATTATGATGGCTTCCACTACCCAGTGAGACAGGTGCTGGCGTGAAATAGGTTTACCCCAATGAGAATCCACCCATGAGATGAAAAGTTGTTTACTTTTGCTCAGTGCTTTCGATTTGTCCATATAATGACATAAAGTACGAACCGGGCACAAGCACTGAAGCCGCTCCTCCTCCGATGAGGAAAAGGCGGTGGATAAAAAGCCAGTAAATCACCAGGTTTACAGGTGAGAGCTGACTCGCTCACCTTTGGCAGGAATGCTAGATTGGTCTTGAGCAGGGCTGCAACTAACGATTGTTTTCATAATCGATTAGTTGGCCGATTATTTTTTCCGATTAATCGGACGGGGGGCAAACTTTCAGGTTAGTAAAAAACTAATCTGTTCCATTTGAGACGATATTACCTTTCTAAAATTCATACACTAGACCAGTGGTTCTCAACCTTTTGTGAGCTTTGG
>JANDJT010000141.1:3461292-3472895 GCA_024331685.1 Stegophilus panzeri | reverse complement strand
ATATAATGTCAGTTTATTATATATATATATATATATATATATAATGTCAGTTTATTATATATATATTTTGGGGAAATGCAAGACTGCAGCAATATGCTCACAGAGTGCCATCACAGATTTTAAGTTCTTTAGAAACAAAATCCCATCTGGAGAATGTCTTCATTATATTTAGCTTTTAACCTTGCCTTGGATATCTTCCTGCACACGTTGTGTAAGGAGCCAGTTTAGCCTTCACTGTGGTAAAAATTGTCAGTTTCTTAAAGATGTCTCAAACCTTTTGTGTGATTTTTTCCCACAGTGCGAATCCAGACCTTGATCAAGCTGTTGGAGGCCATAGTGAAAAGGACATAAGCCTAATCAGTTCATTTTATAATCGGAAACCAGCTGTCAAAATGTCTGTGATGCTTCTGCACCATAGTTAGACTTAAATCTTTAAATGTAGTTCTCTCATTTTTTAACTTTTGGGCTAACAAGATTTTAAAATGCTATAATTTCACTTGTGATCAAGAGAAATAGTTCAGGAAAGCCTGTGGTGTTCAAAGCCATATATGGTAGAAAAAGACAAAAATTTCACTATGTGAAATATTTTCCAGGCTACCACACATATATAATTAAATAATTGTCCTTGGTAGAATCATCCTTTCATCCTCGCATGTAATCAGTAATGACCACTGGATAATTGCTCCATATCAAGCACATTGACCGTTTTTAATGCATGTTGCCATCAACACATTCTCTCTCATTCACTCTGTGGTTGTTTTTCTTTCTCTCCAGACATGTCTGAGGCACCCAGACTGTGAGTCTGCACGGATCAACAAGAACGCCGTGTTCCAGCGCATGCGCCTGGCTCTGGAGCAGGTTATCGAGATTGTGACAGATGCCAGGAGCAGTGGAGAGCCCAAAGCACTGCCAATCAGTATCTATGCTGGAATTAAAGACCTTAAGGTGCGGCTGTGGGTCAAGAGCTTGTACACGCAGATTATGGATGACTCAAAAAATTTCTCTCCGAAGTCAAAATGATAGTGTATTTTTTGTGGGGTTTTTTTTTTTAACCAGTTTTGTTGTTACCTCTTGTTCAGTTGTCTATAGTCCCTTCAGGATTTCGTAATTTTGCGATTGTTGAAATTAACACAAAATCAAGCCAACTCCTCAATATTCGGAGGAGCTGCAAAAATATGGGCCAAGACATGTCATGTGACATCATGGCGCATTCAGCCAAAGCCCTCTTCAATTTACGTCCATCAAACATGAGTAGAGCTAAAGGGTCTAATTTACCATCAAACATCACTGCAAAAGACCACAAAAATCAATTTTGTGCAATTGCAATTTTGCCAATTCAAGTAGTTTTCAGCAAAAAAAAAAAAAAAGCACTAAAAACTCCACCAAATTCTTTATGGACTGCCACAGTTTGCATAGCTTCAGGGAATAAACAAAGAAGACAGAAATTCCTCCATTATCAGTTAATAATAATGGGAACATTACTGGTTAAATGTTTGCATCTCCCTTTGTGAATGGGATCTAAATATTCTCTAATAACATGTTTGTCCACTCCCTCTAACCTCATTCATAACTCATATTACCTGTTCTGTGTTATTTACTATGTTGTGGTTGACATTTATGTTCCATTTTCCTTTCTGATCCTAAAGCCATGGGGATATAAACTTTTGTACTAAATTTTTCTTTCAGCGTGTTAAAATATATATATATATATACACACACACACACATATATATATATATATATATATATAATTTATTTATTTCACAGTAAAACCCAATCTGGTGCATTTAGTCAATTAGCTAATGAAACTATTTCTTGATTCTTCATGACACCAAATGCATTCGTTCATTGCTTACTTAGAGAACCCGTTTTCTATAAACATTTCTATAAACATTGTTTGTTTGTTTGTTTGTTTGTTTGTTTGTTTCAGAATAAGGTGGAGGGATTGAGAGAATCTCTGTACTGTGTGCCATGTGAGACTGTAGCAGCACAGCTGGAGGTTCTGGTAGAACAGACTGAAGACTTCACTGATTCAGCGTACACTAGCCATGAGCAGCGCGAGAGCATCCTGCAGCTCTGCCACACAACACGGCAGGAAACAAAGCAGCTCATCTCCGCCTGGAGTCAGGCAGTATGATTACACATACACACATACATATATACACACATATATACACACATACATACATACATACATACATACATATATATATTATATACACACACACACTCTCTCTCTCATGCAGATTAATCAGCCGTCACCTATTAGTTCAACTTACCCTGAATGCACACCCATTTCACACACATTTCATTTGTTTGAGTAGAGTTTGTTAATAGGAGCAAGGCAGCTGCTCTAGTTTTGTTGCTCTGAAGGAGAATGAGGCTGTGAAGTTGCACAAGTTTGCAGCCTCGCACAATACGTGCTCCCAATCCAATCATTCGTTATACTTTAAATCACTAATAGTTAAAGGTTCATAAATATTCGGTTCTTGTCCTTTATAACTCTGTAGTCCATCAGTCCTTGGCTGTAGATGTTCGTTCATCCTTGAGTACCTTGGCAGTTCTCTGAATACTCTCTTGAATACTCTTTTGCTTTGCACTTCTATTGTAAAGGCCGAGCCTTTCTCAGAATCCCATCAGACACTAGTGTCATCATCTGTGTTCATCATCTGTGTTTAAGTATGTCTACCTCAGTAATTGTTTCTACAACCCCAATTCCGAAAAAGTTGGGACAGTATGGAAAATGTTAATAAAAACAAAGAGGAGTGATTTGTAAATGTACTTCGACTTGTATTTAAACAAAAAACGTGCAACTCATTCTAAAAAAGTTGGGACAGGGGCAATTTAGGACTAATAGCAATGTGACAAGTTAAAATAAGAAGAGGATGTGAAACAGGTGAGGCAATCGGCTAATCATAGCACATAAGGAGCCTCCAAAAAAGGCCTAGTCCTTCAAGAGCAAGGATGGGTCGAGGCTCACCAATCTGCTAACAGATGCGTCAGCGAATAATCCACACTTTGAGAACAACATTCCCCAAAGACAAATCAGGAGGATTTTGGGCGTTTCACCTTCGGTGATACGGGAATACTTTGGTAAACTTTTGTCAGTCAACACCATTCGCTGCTGCATCCACAGATGTAAGTTAAGACTTTACTGTGCAAAGCAGAAGCACATCAACACTGTCCAGAAGCGTTGCCGAATTCTCTGGGCTCGGTCTCATCTGAGATGGACAGTAGCACAGTGGAATCGCGTTTTGTGGTCCGACGAGTCAACATTTCAAATAGTTGGACAAAACAGCCGTCATGTTCTCCGGGCCAAAGAGGAAAAGGACCATCCAACAGTCTGTCAATATTTCACACCATTATTATTATTATTATTATTATTATTATTATTATTATTTAAAAATATTTATTTATTTATTTATTTATTTATGTATGTATGTATGTTTATTTGTAGTGCTGTAGAGTTACCTGCTCAAGTGGCTGGAAATTTAGACAAGCAGAATACTGCTGTGCATCAGACACTGTCTGAGCCTTGACTGGCAGGCACACTGAGAGCATTTGTTAACGGAGATGATAAGAGCAGGGACACCACTAAAGTCAACAGGTTGAAGTCTGGCGGTTAGGAGATGAGAGCAGTTGGAAGGTTTGCGCATGCAGCAGCCTGTCTGGTGTTTGTCCTGACACCCTGCTGTAATCCTTCTGGGGAAATATGTGAGTCGTCCCACCTGTCTGGCCTCTGATGACAGCAACGAGTCTTTTACATCTGAGCTGCAGAGCTGCTGTGAAAGAGCTTTAAGTCTTACAAGTGTTATTTGGTACAAAATAGGCACATTCAGTGAGAGGTCATATTTTAGCAATATTTTGTCTCTGAAAACCTGACATTCTTTTTCTTTCTGTCCTGTGTGACATGAGTAGCAGTCATTCAAAGCCAAAGACGTGACTGAGGAAGTGGAGTTGTCTATTCTGAAGACCTGTCAGAGTCTCTGTGAGCTCAGACGTGAGGTGAGACATCTGACAGCTACTCACAAGAATTCAATACTCTGGAGGTCATAGATGTACAAACAAACCCTTCATGTGTATCCATCTACATCATGCAACTGCCGTTTTCTCTCTCTTTTATTTATATATATACACACACACACATACATATATATATGTGTGTGTGTGTGTGTGTGTGTGTGTGTGTGTGTGTGTGTGTGTGTGTGACCAGTTTGTAAACACTATACCCTAATTTTTCCTCTCTCTATATCTTGTGCTCACATTTCACGTTTTGTGCTGCCCTGTCAGCTCCACAAGGTAGCAGTGGGGCGGGCCAGTGAGCTGCTGAAGCTGCACTCTGATCACGCTGTGCTCCAGGCTCTGAAGGCCACAGGAGGCGAGGGGAATGTCGAGGCGGTAGCTGATTATGCTCGCACACTCACCGAGCACAGGGAGCAGCTGGTGGAGGTGAGCAGTACAGGCTAAACCCAGATGGAGTCTTACTTCTGTAACTGTAGTGCTAATGCATGTTAGCGCATCTGTGTGCTTTCAGACCTGCCGACTGCTGTGCCACATCTCGGGCACAGAGCCGCTGGAGATCACGTGCATCCATGCTGAGGAGACCTTCCATGTCATTGGTCCACAGGTATCAAGGGACTGAAAGGGTTGGACACACACAGGGATGTGACACTTTGTAAAGGCCAGTTCATGCAAAAAGCATTTCTGAAGCTTTTTTTGAACTCTCATTGAACAGATATACCTCAATTGTAATCAGTGTTTCACTCCACATCAACTAAAAATGTGATTCTATCCATCCTGATACATTTCATCTGCCATTTATCATTAGGGCACATGAGTGAAATGTAAAATCTATAATAATGTAATAATCTATTCAGTAATAATATTAATCTAATCACACACATTCTATAGTATGTTGTGAAATAAAACAGACACTGCGTGCTGCTATGGGAAAATAATCAACGACAGGGTGGTGCAATGCAGCCTGTTACTGTTTTACAGCTTTAACTTGCCAGTGCTGTCAGATGAACATGGTATAAGCGGGATAATCCACGGCTAGGCGTGCATTACACAATTCTAATGCACAACGTGGATTATCCTGCTTATATCATGGTCACCTGACAGCATTGTCAAGTTAAAGCTGTCCTTGATGTGTAAAAGCTATCTTTGATGAATTTAATAGAATGCCGTCCGCTCTAAATCATACACAGAGATAAATTAGTGCGATAAGATTACGTTTATTTGATTGCATTATATTAAGTAGTTATTAGAGAGAGAGACCGAGAGAGAGATTGTGTGAATGTGAATTACCTGCATCTGGGCACAATAACAACAAAAAAACTGATGTCATAGAAAATTACTCAGCAATTTCAGACTGATCGGATTTGAGAATTCATTAATGCAGTGATATGAATGTAAAAATAAACTACAGCAGTATTATGATTGTGCAGCCTATAGCTGTAGAGCAACATTTTTTGTACAATAATGATGCTCTTGTGTCATGCTTCTTAATGGAACTTTGTTGTAAACACAGCTGCCCCATACTTGTTATATGTATGGTACAAATGATGCACGCCGTTGTCATTTTGCTCCTTGTGTTGTGTATGGAACAGTAAGCAGTATAGATTGGCCAGAAAGTAGCTTATTTTCGCACACCTGTTTCATTTCTTTCACATTTACTATCAATTTTTGGTAACAGTTAAACCTTCGAGTGTCAAATGAATGTAGGTAAGAGCATGGGTAGGTCCCTTGATTTAATTAATATTTAAGCAATTGTATTATCACAGTTAACACAATTGTTTAGGTGAAGAATGTTACTATCTTATTTTTAGTGTTGCTGCTCCACTTGTTGTTTTTATGTGTTTAAATATGAAAAATTCTCAGCGACGAGGAACTTTTATAAGCTCTCTCTTGCCACCTCTCCAAACCAGCGGAGAGATTTTATGTTATTACTTGGTTCATAAGCTTTGTGATTATGTATTGAGCATAATAGAGGTGATCGCACACCATCTGCCTGTAATAACAAAGCGTAAAGGTCAAGTAGCCAATAAGAGCGCAACATGGAGCACTAAATTTAGGTGTGCATGTTTATGGATCTATCAATAATTCAGAAAATCACTAGGATCCTTTCTACTACTAGGAGCACATGGGATCTATGCACATATAGAATGTATGTTTTTTCCTTTTGATTATGTTTTATAGTTTAGGTAAAGCATGCGTACTGTATATGCGGTAGTGTTGGAGAAACATATTGAAATTTATTGAAACAGCAGTGATTTAAAGTAATCCTTTTAGTTTATCTGTTCTTCATACACGATTCACTGTCTGCTCAGATCATCTCAGCAGCTCAGACACTGGCTCTGCACCCCAACAGTAAGATAGCCAAAGAAAACCTGGACGTGTTCTGTGAGGCCTGGGAATCGCAGCTGTGCGACATGGCCATCCTGCTGAAAGAGATCAACGATGTGTTCGAAGGCCGCAGAGGTAACCTATCGCTATCACCCTCAATCCTGCCATGCTAGTCACGGTTCTGTCTGGGTGAAGAGTCGTTTTAAAATGCTGTACGGGACATCAAAGTTCTGATTTTACAGTTAGCAAAACCCAAAGGTCCTGTTATCTTCATTTACAGCTCAACAAGGTCTACACTTCAGCATCACTTTAAATGAATATTCTTAAAATTCTCAGATATTAAGACAGCAAATAATTTTGTCTTTTTTTATTTTAGCAAATTATTCTGTACACACATACGTTTTGATTTGATAAGGTTCCCTCTGACTATTTCTCATTATGTAATCCCTCAGTCTCGATAAATAATAAATGCAAGCTGACCTTCAGTCCCAGTTACACTGGAGATTATTAAGCATATCGAATGTAGCAAGCTACTAAGATTTAATTTTCTTATTAGTGTTAATTTTCTCAGCTATTTTTAAATTTAGTCTTTAGTCGTAGTACTGTTTCAAATGTCCTTGATAGTTTAAAAAAAAAAAAAAAATATATATATATATATATATATATATATAGTCAACCTTATCATGTTGTTTTTCAGTCAAGTTTTAGTTGAATAAAAGCCTGGGCATTTTAGTCGTATCTTAGTCAAAGAAAACCATTATTTTAGTCTAGTTTAATCACTGACAACTGTAGACATTTTTAGCCATAAGGTTATTATTGATTAATATTTCAGTCGATCTAGGCCAAATTAACTTTAGTTTGAAAGCTGCTCCCCACTGTGCTTGTTTAGTTCTGATATGCTGCGCACAGCACAGGAAAGGAAACTACTGCTTATGCCATCCAAAGAACAGGATATTTGGGTTATATATAATTTATAATATAGGCTATAATATTTTGTCTCCACCGTGTCAACGAAATTAAATAGAGATTTTGGTCAATATTTTTTTTTTTTTTAAAGTAAATTTTAGTCTCGTCAAGAATATTACATGTTGGATTAGCCACAGTTAGTGTTTAGCAACGTCGGTGTCCTCTCGTCATCATCTCGTCTCAGTCATAGGGGACAAAAAGGTCGTCGAGGTCGAACAATTTTCTTCATAGTTTTCGTTAACGAGTTTAACACTAATTCTCATGTTATCTGAAGTTATTTTTGGGCTCGCTATATGAGAATAAAGCTATGTTCTTTAATGTCAGTGTGTATAAAAAAAAATAAAAAATGTGGATGTTGATTGCGAGGGCCATCTATGTTGCATTCATACAATATCCTGGATGATGATTCACTGGAAGATGGAACCTTAAAAAAAAAAAAAGGATTTTATCAGCGAGTTTGAAGGTAGATTAAAAAAAAAAAAATACACCACCACAGGAAGATTCACGGGTAGAAAATATTTTGACCAGAATGCTAGATAGGATTGTTTAATACTGAGGGTCACGTATTGTTATATTTCACATTTTCCTTCGTCTTCAGGCGTTCTCTAAAAATCTGTAGAGTGTAACATTTTTCAGGCTCTCTCTCTCTCTCTCTCTCTACTGTCCAATCCTGCACATCAGTCCCTCTGTGGGACAGAATGTTCATCTGAATGTCAGTGTGGACTTTATCCTGAAGTGGCATCAGTACAGGTCTTATAAAGGTCCACACAATGGTTTTGTTACATGCCTAGGGGCAGGGGCTGTAAGGAGCATGGGCTCTGTTTTTTTTTAAAAAAAAAAAAAAGTATTTTCTTTGCATGACGAGATCTTTGTCGTCTTTGACTTCGAGGGTGTGCCAGTTTGATATTTTAAATGATAAATGGTCTGCATTTATATTACACTGATTCTCATTCATCCATTCAAACACACACACACCCACCAAGCCATGCAAGACGCCAGCCTGCCATCATGAGCAACTTGGGGTTCAGTGACCTAAGGACACTTCGGCATGTGGGCCAAGGATCGAACCACTGACCCTGCGATTAGTGGACAACCCACTCTACCACATGAGCCACAGCCGCCCCTTACAGTCTGAATAAGCCACATGCATTTTATTGAAGTAACAACATGAGTGGCATGAATGCACTTCTCTTTTGAAGACGGACAGCGGTGGCTCTTTTGAGAATAGAGAAAAATGGCAATGTTCCAATAACAAAACCTAGATTTTGTTCTAATAAAATGGAATGAGTTCAACAATTCACCACTTTATTTCATTTTTAGGTGATAAAAGAACATATCTGTCGTTACCTCGGCCAGGGGTGAGTATCTCTCAAAATGCCAAAGAAAATTCTCTTGAAATACCAAAAAAAAACAACAATGAAAACTTATTGTGCTACTGTAATTTCTGATCTCAGTATTGTATCCTTACAAACATAGGGAGAGACCAATAATATCTAACTGTTAATTTAACACTGAAATATAAATACTGTATATATTTTCCAGCTTCAAGCAATACATACACCACAACCCATCAATTACTCAGGATTTACACTGTGCATAGACTTTGCAGCATCTGTAATTCTGCTCATATTGTTTGTGTATGTGCTGTTTATTAACGCATGTTAAGCTCACTGAATAATTATATGTACACACTAATCTTTATTTATCGGTATAAAATTACTTTTATGTACTCATCAGGTTTTTCTTTTTCTCAAAATTATTTTCATAATTCGACTCTGAATCTGATTCGACTCAGAAGCACTCCGCTAATTTGAAGACTCCAAAGACAGCCAAGCTCGACACAGAGGTACAACAACTAAACTTGCTTCACGGTTTGTTCGCATGGAGAGCTTGGTATGCTTGGCCAAAAATGAAAGCTGTTTTGTATTTTTAGATATAGAAGGGGAAATGGCATTCAGATGCAGGTGATAATTAAGCAAATTGAATTTTTATAAATATAAAAAATTGAAGATAATGGAGATAATTTAGCAATGGAGATAATTAAGCAAATTGAATTTTTATAAATATAACAATAGCAGATTGACTAGCTAAACCTAAACTCATTATTCTGGTCATGAGCTTTTCTTTCTTCTTTTTTTGCTTTCCCCCCCATTAGGGGCCAGTGTGTTGTGGTGGTCAGGATCAGACCACCATCACAAAGCTGGGACAGGAACTCCGGCTTCTTACCTTGGATGTGGATTCTGAGCTGGAGCTCTGGGAGAATCAGGAGCACGAGGTGGTCCGACATTGCCAAAGCATGTCCAGCATGGCATACTCCATGTACCTCTTTACTAGGTACTGAACATTGCTTTGTTCACTTCAGCTGCCTTTCATAATATTAGGCAGAATGTCAGGCTTGCAAAGAGCAATATAAAGTAATGAGGCCTGTTGCCTTGTCAGGGGTGGACAAATGATACATTTATTAGCTAGCTCGTCAGACACCTGAAATCTCCATTGGGTTTGCCCAGGCCTATGTTTTGGTTGCACAAAAACCTGAATGATTCCCTAACAAGTGGTAGCTAATGTGATATACTAACATATGGTGAGCTTCTTAACTAGATAAGTGCATTAATCCAGACTAAAGTAAATGAATGAGTGTTGAACAAATGAACAAAGTTTCTAATGTACCACATTAGAAATGTATTTGGCCAATGTTTCAGCTATAAGATGTTGTGTTCACATCACACATAGAACAGATCATTTGAAGAGTTATATAACTGTTTTGTGCTGAACATTATATTGCTCAGTTTCGACAGTGTTTCCATATACCTGCGTGTTTCTGATTCTCATAAGATCATCCATCATCTGTGTATGCTAATTAATCCGCCTAAAAAATAAATAAATAAATAAATAATAAAAAAGAAAGTTCTACTGTCAGTCAAATTGAACCTTGCCAATGTGTCTAGTGCTGAGAGACGTGGGATTTACCTGGGTGTCCTGGGTGTCCTGGCTACTGATTTGTCCACCCCTGCCTTCTACTATTTTTCTCTTGTCTGACTGCTCAGTGCTAAGGATGTACGCATGTTCCATTAACTCTCTGCCATTTTATGTGTTATAAAGGGGTGAAGGCCTGTTGAAGACCACTCTGGACCTTTTCCACCAATCTGAGGCAGGTCATCAAACTCAATTCTCTGGCTCGTTTTCCTTGTCCGCGCACAGCTCAGGTCACTAAGACAGATGAAGTTCCTGGTAAAGACAGATCAATATGTTATTAAAAGCAGCAGTCATTGTTTGTCTGTAAAACGCTCCATCTTGCCCTTCGGCCTCAGGGCTTCCACAGAGAGCTTGTGGGGAAACTGCTGAGCATGGTAGTGTGAGTTATTGGCCTACAGCCAACTTCCTAACCTTCCCCACTATAGGCTCTGCTCCGGGAGAGTGAGAGAATCTGCTTAGGTACATAATAAACTGCTCTGCTAAGGACATTAAAAACCTCAGCACACAGTGCAGTCTTTCACTGCTAATAAGACTCACTCTGTAACTCTGAGGATTAAGTTATTAATTTATAAACCTACTGCAATTGATCTGTATGCTTCAGAGGTCTACGGTGTACAGCCATGGTAGGTAAAAGTCTGTAACGGCAGGGTAGGAAAGCTTAAGTTTATGGAAAGATTTGTTCATTTTTAAAAGAAATAATCAGGTTCATGACCCAGAAGTGAAAGTGCCGGCTAAGTTCAGCTGCATCGCTCCCCAATAGATAGTGAGGTTGATGAGCTATCAAATTGTCATGGCACATCATTTTTACAGGCTAATAATAAATCCAAATTTACCAGGAGGAAAAAGTTGAAACTTGTAATGCAATTTTAAGTCACTGAATATTATGGTAGTGTCAGATCAGATTACGTTATAGCACCCAAGCCTAATGTTAAAATGTATTCCAACATTTTTCAAACTAATCTTTATTTACTGCATTTGTAGCATAAAATGAGATGAACATAAACAAAGATTACAACACGGGTCCCTGTACTGAGAAAAAATTAAAAAATGTTCACCCTCTGCATATTTTTATTTAACAACTGCCCTTAGACTTCCAAAAAGCACTAAAACATGACGGGTAATGATGTTATAGGAAAATAGTCAATATATTCCTCATATAACGCAGCAATTTGCCAATGCTAACAATTTATGTATAATTGTAAGCTGTGTAATACTTTATCTACAAGGTGTCCCAAATGTCTCCATACATGGAGGGAAAGTAACACTTTTTAGCAAAATGCCTTAAAAAAATGTCATATATTTATTTATATATATAT
>JANDJT010000141.1:3440460-3451674 GCA_024331685.1 Stegophilus panzeri | reverse complement strand
GCATACAGTCTGTAAAATTAACTGAAAATATTAAATTTAGTTTATCAGAAGGTAAATTAATTTGTCATGGCTCACACCATGTTCCTGATTTCTGAATTGCAGTTTATTATGGTTTTAAAGTCAACTACTAAACCACCTCCATAACAAGCTGTTACCTCACCATGCCTCTACAATCAGAACTGTGTGGATAGATGAAGCCAAATTTCAAACTTTTAGCCATGACCACAATTTGCAGTTGGCAGAAATGTGGACTGCATACAAGGACAAGTTTGGCAGTGGATCACTGATAATTTCTTAATTATTGGCACTACTACTATGTTGTGAACAAGAAATGTTTAAAGTGTACAGTTTTGATTACTCTCCACTGCACTCTCTTAATACACCACCATTTCTGACCAAATAAACTGTTATGATATTTATTGCTACATCGCTGCCATTTTTAATTAGAAATTTCCTCACATTAAGTAGAGAGAGACCCTGGAATTTATTTTTATTTTTTTTATTTCAAATTGTGAGCTCAGTGATGAACCACTTAAAAGTGGGTTTGCTCCTGTATGAAGCTTATGAATTACTGCAAGATCTTTTTAAGGTTACCTTGTCCAGTAGAAGATCAGGAAGTTTCAGGATGTCTTCATTGACTTCTAAGAGGCGTCCTCTGATACAGCTGTGAGAAAAACCAAACAAGGAACAGACCTGAGCTTCTGGATTAAAGTGATAAAATGTTCATTTTTGTGAATTGTCATCAGTTTCTCACCCTCGTGTCGTTCCAAACCCATAAGACTTTCGTTCAACTTTGGAACACAAATGAAGACATTTTTAATGAAACCTGGGAGATTTCTGTCTCTCCATTTACATCCATGTAACCAAAACTTTCAAGCGCAAAAAAGTTCATAAAGGCATCGTAAAAGTCGTCCACGTGACTCCAGTGGTTTAATCCCAATTTTATGAAGCGATACGAATGCTTTGTGCGAGCAAAAAAAACTAAAATTAAGACTTAAGGGAACTTCCGTTCTGGCGATACAACGGGACCCGGAAGCGCTGCACTGTTTACAGCAGAGGAAGACGGACGCTGTACACAAACTGAGTCACACAGAGCAATCTTTGTAACAAATGATGTCTGCAGATTTCGACATAGAGGAGGACTTGCATTTTTTTTGGTCCGCTCTCGCGTCAACACAACACGAATATGCCGCGTTCAGAGATCTATGCGGAAGTGAATAAAGACTTAATTTTAGCTTTTTTGCATACACAAAGCATTCGTATTGCTTCATAAAATTGGGATTAAACCACTGGAGTCACATGGATTACTTTTACGATGCCTTTTGGTTACATGGACTGTAAATGGAGGGACAGAAATCTCCGAGGTTTCATTAATAATTTCTTCATTTGTGTTCTGAAGATGAACGAAAGTCTTATGGGTTTGGAAAGACATGAGGAGGAGTAACTGATGACAGAATTTTAATTTTTGGGTGAACTATCCCTTTTAATACATGTGATTAATTAGTGCAATATCCTCTATGGTCTTGAGGTGTCAGAGGAAATGTTTTTTAATTTAATCCCACTTCCTCCCTCTACCAAATGCCGGCTCCTGCGATATTCTTTGCTGCGGGATCTCAGTCCCAATAAACACCTCTAGTGTGTTTAAATTTGTGCCTTTAGATTGTACTCAAACCAAATGCATCTCCCTATTTAGCGGTGCAGTATAAAGCCTCTGAGGTTAGATATTTAACTCACCTGAAGATGGTGTACTCAATGTCATCTGTGCATGTTATTCTGCACAGCGGAGCAAACTCTGTCAGGAACTGACCCCCCTGTAAGAATTCATGATGAAGTTCATACTTTGCATGTTCCTATCTGCTACCATAATGTGAGAGTCAGCAGTAGGAAACTAACTCACTCGCTTTGACTTGCCAGATACTTTGTTGTTCAGGCGGCTGCATCCGTCACTAATACGGTAATCGATGCTCTTGATTTTGCGTCCCTGCTGGAGGATGGGGTGAGACTCTGCAAGAGTGATGATGCAGATCCTGTATATAAAACGCTGTCTTTTAGATCATCCTGCTAAATAACTAAACGTATCAGGAAAAACTCAAAAGAATTTATCTACCTGTTTGAGTGCTGTAGGATGCAATGGTCTTCACACGATCTCCCTTTCATATCTGAAAGTGAGTCAACAAATCAATACTTCCACACTGTTCTCATATTGTAAAACTTTAAAGTAATGTTCTGTCTTAAAACTAGCTTTCAACATCCCTGCTTGATCTGATCAGATATCGGCTGCTAAAAACACAGCCCGAGCTGCTCAAACCGATAGACTAAGTTTATTTTCCACCTGAGTGAACTGATCAATAAATGTTTGAGAATTTACTAACTACACTGTTGTGAACTGAATAAAGAACTTGTCCATGATGTTGCATTAGTTCAGAAACTGTTTCTGTTCTACCAGTACTTACCATCTGGTAAATATAGTCTACCAGTTTGAGCAGCTCAGCCTGTGTTTTAGTAGATGGTCTGACTAAGCTGTATTTATTCAGCACTGTTGCCATATCATGCTATCCAGTTTTCTCACTTTCTGCTTTAGCTACAGTAGATACCACTGGAACAAAAACCAGCCCAAATCTACTTTCAACTCCAAGTTTGTGAGCCCCTGCATAAATATGACCTAAAACATCATCAGATTTTCACAAATGTCCTAAAAGTAGATAAAGAGAACCCAGTTAAACAAACGAGACAAAAATATTATACTTGGTCATTCATTTATTGAGGAAAATGATCTGTGAGTGGCAAAAGAATAATCTGATGACATGTTCATCATCGAATTAAAGCATTATTATTATTATTATTATTATTATTGGTGGAATGTAACTAAGTACATTTATTCAAGTACTGTACTTAAGTAGAAATTTGAGGTACTTGTACTTTACTTGAGTCTTTCCATTTTATGCAACTTTATACTTCTACTCCACTATATCACAGACGCAAATATTGTATTTTTTACTCCACTACATTTGTCTGACAGCTTTAGTTACTACTTACTTTTCAGATGATAATTTTCTCATACCCTTCCTGTCCAGTGAAAACTGCGTATCTCCAAATGTGGTGATTTTGAAGGTTTGTGATAAACTGAAGGATTAAGTTTTCCTTTATGGGTCGAGAAAATTGTCCTATTCTTAATCGAAATAATCTTATAGAATATGATGCACTGCTGTAGATTAGATTAAACTAACCAACAGTATATAAAGTAGTTACAATTAACTCAAACATCTGCAGCAGTAAAATGCAACATACACATTAATAAAGTAGAAATATTAATCCAAAAACATCATATATCTATAACACACACACACACACACACACACACACACACATATATATATTAGTAAAACACTGACAGTGACCATTTTACTGCACAGTGAGTACATTTACTTTTGATACTTGAAGTACATTTTGCTGATTATACTTAGATCCATTTAGTTAAGTAAGTTTTTGAATGGAGTACTTTTACTTGTAGTGGAGTATTTTCATTGTGTGGTATTAGTTCTTTTACTTAAGTAAAGGATCTGAACACTTCTTCCACCACTGATTATTATTATTATTATTATTATTATTATATGAAGTACCTTTACTTGTCAATCACACGGTCTCATTCAACTCAACATGTAAAATGCAATACTTCTTTTAAGTTCTACTGCCTTTATATGAGCAATAGAAGCTCTGTAACTCAAAACAGTCTCGTGACATGTTCATACATCCCTTAAACTGTCAATCAAACTGTCTCTTATTCAGTTCAAGCTGTAAAACACAAATACTACCACCAAAACCATGAGGTCGGTATAAAACCTTTCTAAGAGCGACATAAGCTCTGTAACTCATGAACCTAAGCTCCTGCCACGCTCCACAACAATGTGAATCTTAGAACTATTCAGGAAAGCAATGATATAACCCAAGTAACTGACCTGACCTCACCTGTTTTATACCATCGTGTATAATAGCGATCAATCACAGATGGAGCTCTCTCATGTGTTTCTGCCATCGCAAATACCAAACGCTAACTATTACACACTCCAAACACCGACTTCCATGACGGACCACAAATCAGGCTGCGCACGGTGTGCAACCGTTATTAGGAACCGGTCGGAAACATAGACGTTGTGCTTATGAAATAATAATATAACGACGCTTTGCGTTTCATAAATGCTCAATAAACGGAAAATGTAATTATTTCGTTGTCTTTCTTTATTAAAAGTCTTTATTAGAAGATGTATTAGGAAAGAAAACCATAAGGAACAGTCGTGCAGCATAAAAGGGTTAAGTGACTAAATTCTAAATGAATCCACTCTTCCTAAGTTAGCTTACTACCTAGGGTATAATGTGGTAATGTGCACACATTGTGTAGTGATCCAAATAGTTATTGCGCAGCCGTTTGATATTTAACCAAGATCGCATTAGCTGTTACACATCGCCGGGTTGCCAGATTGGATAATACAACTAATGTGGACACCCTTTCCAACATCTAATGCTTTCAATTAGCTATTTTAATCAGTTAAAATGGATTAATTCGGTAATTCATTCTCAACCTTAGATATTGCCGTTACGTAACTATTTAAAAGAAAGTATTTATTTTCTTTTCTTTCTTTCTTTTTTTTTTTATTTTATTTTTCTACTATATCTGTAACAACACAACCTCCACTGTGAAATAATTAATCATTAAATATTGTGTTAATACTGATTCATTAGTATATCATAAGGTTGATTTTAAATATAAGTATAAAATTGCATGCGATTTTGCATGAAAAAAAAATGTGTAGGTTTTGAAGGCAGGGTGTTAGGTTGTTTGAGGGTGGTTTTTCAGGCAGACCTGGCAACCCTGCTGACAGCAAAGATGGCGGTCCCCATAATGACAACATGCCATGTAGCGTGTTGTGCAAACCGGACTCCCCACGTTCTCTCCTGGAGCCGCAGAGATTTAATCGCCTTTGGGACGTGTAATTCAGTTGCTCTGTATGATCCGCAGGTAACTAGCTTTAGTGTGTTTCTCTTTGGGAGTTTATTTTCATTTAATATGTGCGGCGTCTCCTGGTGAACTAGCATGTTAGCTCGTTCTGCCGAAACTTTTGATTGCAAGTTGCAGAACAGGAGTTAATGTTAGGTACATAAAGCACATTTTTCCATAGTGGCACCATCATCTCATGTTTTCCTAAGGGTAAGGAAAGCAACAACACTGCACATCATAATCACTCTTTGCTGGTTATTATTATTATTATTATTATTTTTTTTTACAAGCAATTATTCCATTATAATGGCATTCATATATACATATATGCACTTTTATATAAAATGTATGCATTTCTTTCCAGTATCAAGTCTACTAGTAAATTTATGAATAAAATTCCAGTATAAAAGAAGTAAATCCAATATTTTGTGAAATTCCTCTGTAATAAACTTCTGAACAGAAATTAGAAAGTAAGGTGTTTGGTTCTGAATATGGAGAAGAAGAAGAAAATATTTTTTTTGGAAAAAAAGTGTTTTTTACTGTACTTAATGGAGTTTATATAAGAAATTAACGTACAGTACTATGCAACATTTTTATACACATGCAAAGAAATGCTGTTAAGTAAAGATGACTTCAATAATGAACTGAAATCTTTCTGCTTAAAAGAAAAACACTGCAACATGCAGTAAACAGTAATAAACTAAATAAGGTCAGTATGACCTTGATGTAGTGACCCTTTGTTTGTTTTTTCCTGTAAATTAGTAGTCTCCGGTACAATGTGTGCAGTGTTATAAGGAAATTAGAAGGTAAGTTTTGAGGGGCAGTGGTGGCTCAGCGGATAAGGCTCTGGATTACTGATCAGAAGGTTCAAGCCCCAGGACTGCCAAGCTGCCACTGTGGGGCCCTTGAGTAAGGCCCTTAACCCTCTCTGTATCATGGCTGACCCTGCGCTCTGACCCCAACTTCCTAACAAACTGGGATATGTGAAGAAAAGAATTTCACTGTGCTGTAATATATATGTGACAAATAAAGGCTTCTATCTTTCTTTCTTTCTTTCTTTCTTTCTGTCTGTCTGTCTGTCTGTCTGTCTCTGTCTTTCTTGAGTTTTACTGAGCATCTTGTAGAGCCAGCCACAGTTCTTCTGGAGACTTTGACCATCACACTTGCGTCCTTTTTTTTCTTTTCTAAATCAATCAATTAATGAATTAATTTGTTTGTGTTCTTTTTTTCATGCAAATCCCAGCAGGCTTCATTATGGGTTTTTTTTTTTTTTTTTTTGTCTGAAAAGGGGTTTCTTATGTAATATGTTGCTTTCTTTACTGACATACAAACATTTCTCTGTAACATTATTATTTTTTTTTTTTTTGGAAAAGTAATGTTTGGAAATCTAAAATGTTTTTGTACCGACTCAATAAAGTAGAATTCATAAAATAATTATATATATAACAGAATTTGTTCTAAATAAATATAGGTGCCTAAGACTTTTGCACAGTACTGTATGTCATAATAACACACAAATTCACATTATTTTAGGGTTATATAACATGTTTCAGATAATGCAGTGCTCATGAGTGGACAAAAACAATGAAAGTAGCACTTTTCTGTAAATTGATGTGTTTCATTTTGTTTTAATAATAATAATAATAATAATAATAATAGTAATAGTTTTAAAAAAGCTTCAGAACCATTCTGTTTATTTACTGAACATCACAAAGTCTTTCCTGGTGTGTGGTTAGCCAGCTAGCCACGACTAAACATCATGGTGTTGGTCTGATTTACCCAAATAGATTTAACTGAGCTGCCATTAGTGGAAAAAGTAATTTTTAATTTTTTTTTATGACTCTTTTCTCAGGAGGTGAAAGTTGTTGAGCTCCTGAATAAGCACAGTGGCAGGGTTAACACTGTGCAGTGGATTCACAGGGAGGACTGTGGTGAGCAGGATTTCATCTCAGATTTCATCCTAGACAATCGTCATGGTTATTTATTAAAAATGATGCAGTTTAATTAAGTTTTTGGCACCAAGTGTTCAGAAGTTACCTCTCCAAGCAGTGCCATTGTACTCTCTAAAATTCAGTTCAGTGCAAAATGAAGAGCTGTGTTGAGTTTCACAAGTAAGAAAAATGGTCAAATGACATGTCAGTGTTAATAGTAAAAAAGAAAAAGAATAGATCCAAATTGTTTCACCTATGAGCAGAGATGGAAACTTGAGTCTACTACTCGAGCCGCAAAAAAAAAAGACTTGAGACTTGACTTGGACTCATGAACATCTGACTCGAGACTTGACTTGGACTCGAGAACAACTGACTCGAGACTTGACTTGGACTCATGAACAACTGACTCGAGACTTGACTTGGACTCGTGAACAACTGACTCGAGACTTGACTTGGACTTGAAGACACTTTTATTTGCTTTAAAATGTATTAATAGTTAATATATTAATATTTAGTTCATTGTAAAATCATGGTACATTTTCATGGTACAGTCAGTACCATTTATTTTTTAAATAAAGTTCGGCAGTATTTTACTTTGAGTGTTATGTTTTCATTCAGTATCAGTTTGTAAAATCAGTTGATTAATCGGTTACCTGCAGGTACTGCCCAACTACGTTATAGGTATCGGTAAAATCATCGTGTGTGTGTGTGTGTGTGTGTGTGTGTGTGTGTGTGTGTGATATTTTTGTAATTGTGAAACTGTTATCACAGGTCCAGAAACACAGCTGCTTTCCGGAGGATCTGATAATAATGTTATTGTGTGGGAGGAGCAACGTGGTCAGGTTTGTATTTTTTGGGTTCGATATGAACAGTGCATGATGTATTTATAGCAGCATAAATGTAGTGGTAATATGCTGTGTGGCTGGAGATACTACTAAGAAGTTTTTGATATGCCCTCTTAGTTTTTTGACCATTGTGTGTTCCAGTTTGCTGCCTCTGCAGTGTGTTCAGGCCACTCGGGTCCTGTGTGTGCTGTGGCTGCTGTACCGCTGTCTTCCTCCGACTCACTGCTCGTCTCTGCGTCATCAGACTCCACCGTGAAATTGTGGATGTACAGCGGTGGAAAAGGTGAGTGCTGCTTTTTTTTCTCTCTCTCTGTCTTATTTATTTGTTTATTTATTTATTTATTTTTTAAATTTTTTAAATATACACCAAATGTTTCAGTATGTAACATAAGCTTGAGTTTCATGAGTTGAAAGTGTTTCAAGCCTGACATCTACTGGCAGGTTTTTAGAAAGCCCCTGGAAACACACAAAAAGTTTGATACTGAAGATGACATTTAATACTCATTCACCAACAGGAGATTTATGTAGGGCTGGCGATATGACCGAAATAACATTGCGATACTTGAAGACATTTATAGTCTTGATACACAGTACGCTTCATGACATACTGTATAATTTATCTAACAAATTGCCAGCAAAACAAAAAAGTGCCACATTTAAACTAATCCAAATTAAGAACCGTTTAGTTGAATTTGCTGATACTTTTATTTAATGCCTACAAAAACTGAACTGTAGCACTGAAAAGAAGGAAAACAAAAAATCTGTAAAAACAAAACCTTGTTGTCAAAAGAAAAATGACATGAAATCAGCAGCTTCCTTCAGTTCCAGTTTTTCATTATTTAAAACATTAACATACTCTAAAAGTATATTTAAGGAGTATATATTCTGACTAAAAGCTATAAAAAAAAAAAAGACCTATTTTCTGCCTAATTAAGACTATGTTGGTGTATCAGATCACGTACTGATTGACAGCTGCTTCTCCTGGTTCTGCACACAGTGTGTGAACTGTGCTAGTGCTAGAAAAGTGTGTAGGAATGACAGAGGAGAAGCTCCACTGTGCTTTCGTTTTTAAACGTGAGTCAGAATTGTTGCGTGGTGCGTTTTGTAGATATTTATAGTGCCTGTTTCTTGCTGAAAGAGGCAAAGATGAAGCAAAATTGCAAAGATAACTCCCCCTTTTAGCTAGTTTAAAAAGCTACACTGATTATCAGAGCATAGCACTACTACGTTTCGAAGTGGTGCGCATATAGCACCTTGTTTAAAATCGTATAAAATGAGTTTTCCTGTCTCCCAGTGACCATGGCTTATTGATGCGTGTGGGGAGTGAAGGTTAGCCTGTTTGGTCTGATCCCCACAGAAGAGCTACTGTAGCACAAATTGCTGAAAAGGTGATAGAACGGCGTCATCGCAGCTTTCTGTGTATGGCGCTGCATAGCAACACACCGGTCAGAGCGCCTGTCCCTGTCCACCGCCGAAAGCTCCTACATTGGGCATGTGAGCATCAGAACTGGACCATGGAGCAGTGGAAGAAGATGACCTGGTCTGATGAATCACGTTTTCTTTTACATCATGTGGATGGCCAGGTGTGTGTGTGTGTGTGTGTGTTGCTTACCTGGGGAAGAGATTACACCAGGATGCACAATGGTAAGAAGGCAAGCTGGTGGAGGAAGTCTGATCCTCTGTGCAATGTTCTGCTGGGAAACCTTGGGTCCTGCTGGCATTCATGTGGATGTTACTTTGACACGTACCACCAACCTGAACATTGTTGCAGACCAAGTACACCCTAATAGCAGTGGCCTCTATCAGCAGGATAATGCGCCCTGCTACACTGCAAAAATTGTTCAGGAATGGTTTGAGGAACATGACAAAGAGTTCAAGGTGTTGACTTGGCCTCCAAATTTTAATCTGATCGAGCATCCGTGGGATTTGCTGGACATACAAGTCCGATCCACGGAGGCCCCACCTCGCAACTTACAGTAATTAAAAGATCTGCTACTAACGGCTTGCTGCCAGATACCTCAGCACACCTTCAGAGAGCTTGTGGAGTCCATGCCTCGATGGGTCAGAGCATACATAATATTAGGCAGGTGGTTTTAATGTTATCGCTGATCGCTGTATATTTGCTCTGTCTCAGGCATTAAAAGGCTGAGTGAGCAGGAAAGAAGTACATTTTCTGTTTGTATTTGGGGTGAAAGGGGGAACTGACGTGGCTAATTCAGATCGGTGCTTGACGTCACTTCTACCAAGTATAGTACAAATCAAATCATACGAAATGAAACGGCATAAAAGAAATGTCTCAGGTGAAAAAAACCACATTGTTTTTCTTTCTTTTGTAGTCACTGGTGAATTCTCCACAGGGGTTATATTTATATCTAAGAGTAAAGTGCAGTAGCGAATGAAGGAAAATAAGGTGATGGGGCAGTAAAGGAAATTCCAGAGCTTTTGAGGCAGAAATAGTTTGGTGATGTAATTACGGTGATGTTCTTAATAACTACGTCATTCCTTCAAGTATATACCGAGTTTCTTTGCAAGTACCTGCATCAGGGAGGTTCCAGATATATGACGACAAGCCTATTTGCTCGGTAATAACACAAATTAGCACGTTTGCTGTTCGGCTCAGCGAGTAATGAATTCGAATGTTTTGACCGAGTACAACTCTATGTTTTTGTTATTACGCTCCAGTTTGTGTTGACAGCAGCAGCACAACACAGCACAGAGCATTTACATTTATACATTTGCCAGATGCTTTTTCCAAAATGACTTCTAATTGAGCTGAGCAGTTGTGGGTTTAGGACCACACAGTAACTGCTTGGCAGTTGTGCCTCTATGATGTCCGTAGACCAATGAAATCAGATACACAAAATGGATTTTATTAACAGCTTGTTTTTCTATATATGAAACATTTCATACAAATATTAGCTTTTCAGAGGGGAACTAACAAAGCCAACTGAAGTTAGAACAAATAATATATGCGTCATGCTTAATATGCATCATGTATTCCCGCACTGAAGGTGAGACAGGAAAATCTGATTTCACATCTGAGACCAGTTTTAATGGGCAATCATCAGAAATCATTTAACAGCCAGTCTTTTTAAAATGCATCACAGCTGTGTGAGTTCATTCTTATCCATGGCGTGTTTATGACCTCCACCAGCTGAATGCCTCCAGACGTTATCTTTTGGGAGCGGCTTCATGATGGATGTCTCCTTAGCGCTGTTGCCAGGCAGCAGAGGTAAGCTGTGCATGCTGCCATGCATCAGGTAGCTTTTCCCTTCATGCAATTTGTCTCCATTGCCCTGGTTTGACTGAATGTCCTGTTAAATTCTTTATGCCTTAGTTTTCTGATGGAGCCATTATGCAACCCCTTAAAGACATACAGTATCTCACAAAAGTGAGTACACCCCTCACATTTTTGTAAATATTTGATTATATCTTTTAATGTGAC
>JANDJT010000141.1:3427263-3440360 GCA_024331685.1 Stegophilus panzeri | reverse complement strand
GGAAGTTCAACATGGCACCTCATGGCAAAGAACTCTCTGAGGATCTGAAAAAAATAATTGTTGCTCTACATAAAGATAAATAAAGTTATTTTGAGGGGACAGCAAATTTACACTGTTACACAAGCTGTACACTCACTACTTTACATTACAGCAAAGTGTCATTTCTTCAGTGTTGTCACATGATATAATCAGATATTTACAAAAATGTGAGGGGTGTACTCACTTTTGTGAGATACTATATCTGCTGTTCAACGTGATACATGTCCATTTTTATACATTTGTATTGTAACTAATTCTCATTTCTCATTGCCCTTTTAGTACCCATCCTAGCATGTGGGGGAGATGACAGCAAAGTCCATTTGTTTGTGCAGATCAATGGACAGGTATGTATGAGTTCATATATATGTCACATCGAAATCTTAAAAAAGCTGCATATTATAATTTAAGGTACATGATAGCCATTCATAAAAGAGTTACCATTCAGAAAAGAGTACGTTGTGCTGCTTCCTGTCAGTCCTGTATTAAGAAATGCTTCAGAATGCTTGAGCCTGTGTCCTTAGCAAGAAAAGAAATTCAGAGTGCAGTACCCAGTTTTATTTAAGCTACACTGGCTGCCTGTGAAGTTGCTTCTGCACTTGCTTGTGCTTCAGTTTCAGAAAGTACTCTCACTACAAGGCCACGAGGACTGGGTCCGTGGTGTGGAATGGGCAGCAAAAGGTAAGAGTTTTTACCTCAGTTGTTGCTGGAATTTCATTTATTGTTGTCCATGTATTATGTTTTTTTTTAAATAATTTCATTTATGGCAATATTATTATTGTTCAGATGCATAAACAATATACAGTCCTATCAGGATTTTGCGATCGCAGAAATGAATGCAAAATCAAGCAACCTCTGCAATATTTGGAAGAGCTTGCAGTTTTCTACAGATTTGGGCTAGGGAGTGTCACGTGACGTCATCACAACGCGCATTCAGCCAAAGCTGTCTTCGATTCACGTGCATCGAACATGAGTACAGCTAAAAGGTCTCATTTACCCACAAACACCACTGCGAAAGGGCGTGCAAAACTAATTCATCAGTAACTAATTTTCAGCCAAAAAAACCCCCCACAAAAAACTCTTAAAAAGTGCCGCAGCAAAATCAAGCATTTTCAGCCACAACAATCACAAAAATCTCAGCGAAAACCTGTACGGACTGAACATCCCCCTCATGTTACTAATATGTGCGCATACACATGTATACTCAAGCATTTAAAATGATTTTTATAGATGAACGCATACATGTATACACATTCACACAGGCATGCACACATACACTTGCACATATACATGTTATTGAACCAGTTTTTCTTTTAATTTTTTGTTATGTATTTAATGTTATTAGTTTATCTTGTTGATGTAATTATTTTCTGTATGTTAATTTAATGTTCTCTACATTCTCTACGTTCTCTACATAATTTAATGTAGTACTAAATAAAAAACAAAATGTAACTTTTATGAGCCGTCTTATTTAAATAAATAAATAAATTAATTTAAAAAATGGACAGTTTGCATATTCTGCAAGGCGTATATAAACTTATGACCTCAACTATACATTTAAAATATACATCTGACAGATAGGACCTGTCAGTATTGAAGAAAAACAATTTCAGACATTTGACTTTGCTTTGAGCTAGAGCCTGTTTAGATCAGTTCCAAAATCGAATCAGTTCATCTGCTGGTTACGATGATAATTCTGTATAAATTCATCACAAACATTCTTGAGATATTGCGCTAACGAGAATCTCGTACGGAGAGATGCACATATTATTGTATTTTGAAGTGTTCCCAGCTGGAAGCTAGATACCACGACAGGCAAAATTACGCTTATTTATTACTTAAATGGCCGCCCTGCATGCTGCCCGTGTCCGGTGTAAAGGCCATCCTGATTAACATACAGCATGACGTGACAGCGTGTTGGACACGGTGCTGCCGCAGTCTGGTGTAAAAAGGGCTTAAGCCGTCCTTTAAATTAATGAAGGCTAATGAAATTTTACTACTAATAATAGTTTGACAGTTTTAATTCTTATTTCTCATCGTGCATAGAACTACAACAAACAGTAAAAATCTTTGGCAACCCCATCCACATAACCACGAAGTTGAAAACCTGTGTATTAAGCCAGTTACTTTCTGACGTCTGAATATCAGAACACTCATAAATAAATTCGTCACGTGAAAATGTAGTACAGGAGCGGAGTTCTGAATGTAAAATTCTTCCTCCTCAGTGCTCTCTATCCAAATTGATCTCAGGCTTGTTAGTCTTCATAATTCATGAAGCAACTACAGGTTCCGTGCTTGGCTGGACTGATACACTGAAGTGTGTGTCTGTGTGTGTGTTCTTTCAGATGGGGAATTACTTTTGGCCAGTTGCGCTCAGGACTGTCTGATCCGAGTGTGGAGGCTGGTGGTTAAATGCGACGCACACGTAGAGGAGCCTGCTGAAGGAATCATCAGGATGACGGAGGATGTGTTTGAGGTGAAGGGGAAAAGTGAGGCCTGCTCTTATTCTCTCAGTGTTGGACTTATTCGGTGCTGAACCCCATTTCACTGTGATGAATCTGTCTTTCTGTCCAACAGTGTATGCAGTGAGCCTTGAGACGGTATTAGCTGGCCATGAGAACTGGGTGTATGGAATCCATTGGCAGCCTTCATTTAGCAAAGGTGTTAGGACGGATGTTTTACAGCTAATAATAATCACAGTTTCTATTGAATCTATTTAACTTCATTTTTTGCTATTTGTCTCCCCCTGCAGGCGGCACAGTGGAACAGCCTCTGAGTCTGCTTTCTGCCTCTATGGACAAGACCATGATCCTCTGGGGGCCAGAGGAGGCGTCAGGTGTGTGGGTGGAGCAGGTCAGTTTGCTCTCTCCTACCTGTTTATTTGACGAGGAGATTTGTTTTTCATTTATGAATCGCTCCAGTTTCCAGACATTCATCCTGTTCTTCTTGTTGTCACTTCACTGTGCTAATGCTTTTAATTACTCATTTTAAAACGTGTCAACGTAAGAGAAATAGTAATCAAGACATCATCCTATATCATCATCTGTTCATCTGTCTTAAGTGTATGTGTGTGTGTGTGTGCGAGGGACTCCAGACACACCATCCTCTGTTCATTTCTGGCACCGTTTCAGACCGAGCTGCAGGACAGCTCCGACCCTACCATCGGGGCACTGTCCTACCTTAGTCGCCAATTCATGTGTCCTCTGGCTATCCTCCTTGCCAGTCATGGAGGTCTTCATAGTGCACAGCAGATAGTGCCAAATGTGCAAATAGTGCGTGTATGTGGTAGGAGTGAAGACAGCTCATCTGCTGTGCTCCACCCGCTCTGGCAGCTAGAGAACATCTGCCTGTTCTTCTCGTCCTTTCTGATCGTAAGCTTCACAGCTGGAGTAAAGGTCGGAGTGTTTTCCATCTGGCGGGGAGCTGATGACAGGTGATGTCTTTCTGAAGCAGAGCAGAAGCAAACGATTGTCTTTTTTTACCGACAAGGTGCTGAGTGCACAGCCGGTGTATAACTCGGGAAGACAGTTCTCCGCTGCAAATTGGTTCTATCCGCAAACACTGTTTGTAAAACAGGAATGATGTTAGAGGCTTAGGGGTGGTGCCATTATGCTACCATGGCAACTTGAGCGATTTGAGCTATTTTTATTTTTTTTAAGAAAAGAAATGAACAATGCAGGGTCCTCTGAAGATTATTGATTGAAATGTGTTCTGAGGAAGAATTGACCAAATGCTCCAAACTGAATAGCAGATACACCCTAACCAATCTTCTGTAACATTTTCTCAACTCTAATTTCTTTAAAATAATTTTTGTCGTTTATTTTTGATGTTACACGTCCGACTATATAACGATCCCATAAATAAATAAAAAAGTTACCTGGTTCTCTGAAGCATTAATGGCAATGTTTAGGTTTAAAAAAAAAAAAAAAAAAAGTAAATAAAGAGGCAAGAGTGAACCTGTGCCTAAATTACAGCAGGGCTGCTTTAAGCCACACCAAAGCTTTTTTTTCCCTTCCCAGTATTGGCTTGTCACTCTTCAGTTGTCTGTCTAGAAATTTCTTTTGGTGGATTTAAGAAGAAATCCAACAATTTTTCAATTTTCCAATAACGTAATGTTTACGTTTTGTGTACTATTGTGCTACTTACTGGTCACCGAACTAAACCTCTTCTGAAATATCTACTTCAATGAGTAGAGTTATGTACTGTGAAACGAATATGCACAGATTTAGCCAGGATCCAGATTGTCCTGGGTTCAGAATGTTGCTGTGCCGTGACATGCTGCACTGTTTGATGGAAGAGCGCCATGGTCTCGCATGCTTGCATCACTGCATACACGGAAACAGATCCTGTGTGCCTTTTATTCATCATGATAAAGAGCATATTACATGAACTAGTTTATCAATCACAGCCTCCAGATAAAAGTGGGTGTCTGTTCTCACATCCTTCCTTCCTCCAGTGAGACATTTCCACAGTTTCACACACAGCTGGACTGCTTAAAGACTCAGATTACGTTACACCTGTCTCCTTAAGCAGTGTCTCCTGACAAACGGCTGTAATTACGAAAATGGTTTAAGAGCATTCAGATTTAATAATGATAAAAAATCTTCTAAGTAAGGCTAGGGAATGTAATCAGATATCTATATCATGATATGCCATCATGATGCACTTTTCTAAGTATCATTATAATCGTCAAGACACATTTACGCATTAAATGCCCAGTTAGTAACTAGTTAGGACTATTTTGTCAGTTGTTTCAGTTTCATTAACTTTTCATCCAGAGAAATGTTAATGAAATCGGGGGCAGTGGTGGCTTAGTGGTTAAGGCGCTGGGTTACTGATCGAAAGGTCGGGAGTTCCAGCCCTGGCGCTGCCACTGTTGGGCCCTTGAGCAAGGCCCTTAACCCTCTCTGCTCCAGGGGTGCTGTATCATGGCTGACCCTACATGCTGGGGTATGCTAAGAAAAGAATTTCACTGTACTGTAATGTATACATGTCCAATAAAGACTCATCATCATCATCATCAGTTTGAGACAAATCTTAGAACTTACAGAGGTTCTTGTTGTAGCACAACATCAGCAAAATGATGTATTGTGTATTGTGAAGATACCTTCATGTATCTTCAAGTGATAAGACATATATATATATTACCTCCCAAGATAATTATGGCACCGCCAGCTCTCATGTTTATTTTATCTAGACCCGAGCCTCGCCACTACCTGAGAGTATAGGATTGACCAGGAAATGCCCAGCAATCATTGTGGCTAATTAACACATTTAAAAATCAGAGCATCCTCCATAATGATTATCCTAATTGAACAAATTTAGTGGAGAGCTGGCTAGCAGTGGGGTGGCCAGACAGGCCGCTGAGTAAAGTAGGTCCTGCTAATAAGTCATTCTGGCAGTTAGTGCTGTGGTACGGTGTGGCAGGAACATACTGAGGACATGTCACTGCTGAACCCTTAGCTGCATGCTAATTTATTATTAATGCAGATGGATCAGAACAGAAAGATGATCAGAGGCTGGTAAAGTGCTCTAACGCCACTACAATGCAGAAATGAGCTCAACTAAGTCTAGATTGTTAACCTGGCTAATCGATCGCGCATCAAGGATCATCTTAAGCACACTGATCTACCAGTAACACCATATGACTTTTTAAATGCCAGTTAAGTGGCACTTATTATGATGATGATTATGAGCACAGATTAAATTGAAACATATTCCACTTTAATTTCTTTTCAAACTGCGTAGCTTTCTTGTGCCCTGTGGTGTGTGTTTGGAAGTGTGTTATGTGATGCAGATCCACATTGTTTTCTCTATAAACAAGAGTGATTACACAGTGTGCTTGCAGGCTTGGTGTAATATATGCAAGGCAAAGTGGACAGAATTCAAAATCAATCTGGTTAATGTTGTGTTTCTCCAAAGTGGGTTGCAGAGGTCCTTGTCACTCAAAGTGAAAGACACACTTTAGATTCATAATTGATTTGACCTTGTCTCGGGATAGACCGTGGAAAGGTATGTGTTAGAAAGTCAAAACGTCCACTAGAAATATTGAGAGACTTTCTGAATATGTGGAAGTGTTGTATGAAGCCCTATTGGTCTTTTTTTTGCACCATTCTGTGTAAGCTCTATAGATTGTTGTGTGTGTGTGTGTGTGTGTGTGTGTGTATGTATGTAGTAAAAAAAAAATCTCAGGAGATCATCAGTTTCTGAAAGACTCAACCCAACCTATCTGGCACCAACAACCGTGCCGTGGTCAAAGTCACTGATCTCAACTTTTTTCCTGATTCTGATGTTCGCTCTGAACAGTAACTGAAGCTCTTGACCTGCATCTGCATAATTTTATGCTTTGTGATGAGATCACATGATTGGCTGACTGAATAATTGCGTGAATGTACAGGTGTTCCTATTAAAGTTATCATTGAGACTGTGTGGGATTACCATGAGATATCGACACATTTCCATGTACTAATAAAAGAATGAAAAACCCTTTATGAAGCTCTTTCACTTATAATGGAAGATTAAGAATAGGTGATGAACTGTCAATAAACGTTTTTAAAAAAGAAAAGGCAACTATTATATACAGGGTGTCCCAAAAGTCTCCATCTATAAAGAAGGGGAATATGTTCAATGTGCAACTAAGTATGAAAACATTGGAAGACATTTTGCTAAAAAGTCTTAATTTCCCCTATGTATGGAGACTTTTGGGACACCCTGTAGTGTACCCAAATATTGGCCACTCCAATAGATGACCTGTGATTTATGCCTTTAATTAAACAGTATTTTACTCTCTACTATAATTAATTATTTTTTTATGTCACATTTGACAAGCAACACTCAATACGTTTACATGGACGACAATAATCCGATATTAACCTGATTTAAGACAATACTCTGATTAAGAAACTAGCATGTAAACAGCGATTCTGATGACCTTAATCCCATTAAAGTTATACTCGAAGTAAACACAAATCGAATTAAGACATGTGGAGTATTCCTGTTTTAGTCGCATTATCGACTTGCATTACAGACATGTACACACCTTAATCACACTATTAACGTCGTGTGGGAGTTTTCACCGCATTTTGCGACAGGACACGTACACACACGGCAGCGCTCAACCGTTTGACGGCAAACAAGAGAGCACGGCTGCGTCCGAAACCGCGTACTTAGCTACTATATAGTAGGTAAGTACGTGGTTTGGGACGCAGCCCACGGCTTCAAGCAGTCGTTTATTTGCACGTATAGCATGACAAATAATTAACTGCACTTGAAGCTTTCGTAAAATTAAAAATGAAACACACAGAACTGTATACGGTAACATAACGAAGACCAACTGTATGTTTATGCATGAAATTCTGGAGGGACGGCGTGGCGTGGGCACATAATGACGTGTGCCATTAATCGATCCATGTTCTATAACATGTCAAACGGGAACATTAAATAAATATTCTAAAAGCGACTCATGTAAACACCTTAATCACAATATTGTCTTATTCAGAATAAGGTCAATCATTAGATTACTGCTGTCCATGTAAACATACTGACTGATAGTCATAAGCTAATTCCTAACTATTTTATTTTTATTATTCATCAAAGACCCAAATACAGCCACTACGGTACCACCGCACTGTACGTCCTTATGCTGCTAGAACAGCATTACCACTGACCATAAAAAAACTTTTTTTTTTTCCTCATAACTAGAAAAGGCTGTAGGTTTGGTGGTTAAATTTTGGCCTACTGAAGGTTGTGAATTTAAATCCCAGCACCACCAAGCTACCACTGTTGACCTCTTGAGCAAGGCCTCTTAACCTCTTAACCTTCATCTGCTCAGATCAATTGTAAGCCACTTTGCATAAAAGCGTTTATCGAATGAGTAAATGTTGAACAGTCCTGTGACATAGACAAGGTCAAAAGCAGGTTTATTTAAACACCTACAGACTGAATATACTCGGAGCATTAAACGTGGCATTAAATAACTCCCAGAAGAAACCACAATTTTGCAGAATCTCACTCAGTTATGTAACTTGTCTTTTATCCCTGTTCCTCCTAACTGGATTTATTCCTAAATGCAAATCTCAGCCAGTCTGCATTAATGGAGCCTTGTTAACGTTGATGCCATGATTACAACTAATTATATATATTTTTAATATGATGTTAGTGCTGCTTTGCAACACGACTAGCTTCCTCCATTAATCTGAGGTATTAAGTGTGTTAGACACCGGACAGATAGAGGACACACTGTTCTTTTTGTTTTACAGTACAATACTGTCGAGTGATATTTATAGTTTTGCTTAATCAATAGACATTAGCCTATATTCTAATTTACTGAACAGACTGTTTTCTAACCACACTTCTTGGTTTGAGTTCTCCATTTGTTTTAATGTGACATGGTGCATAGTGACAGTTCACGATTACAATAACAGATTTTTTTCCCCCCTTTACATCCTTAATAGCGCCGGCTTTGCTAATTTGTGCTTTGGCCTGTCGGTTTGATTTATTTGGAATCCTGATTGTGCACTTTGTAATCTTCTTTGATAATAGATGGCTAAACTAAGACAGAGCACAGCTGTAGATGTCTGCTCTGATTGGCCGAGATCCACGGCTGGTAAATAGTGGCCTCTGTAACCAGCGGATTCACGAGGGGCAGTGAGATTCATTCACCGTGTGCACTCTGCCATTTATTGGCAAACAGAATGCACTGTGGAAAGGCTTTCTGCCTCCTTAATTGGCCACAGATGGGAATAAATTGGCAGAATCTTGAGATGATTTTCTGTGATGGAGTTTTGAGAGAAGCTTGTTTTTTTTTTTCTTTTTTTTTTTTTTTTCTTTTTTCTCTTTTTTCTTGGTGTGAACGCTCTGTAAGACTCGTACTTGTAAGACACCTTTTGACATGATGGAGGCCTAAAGGATTTGACTGTTTATTGACTTTCTGGCCAGTCAAGGAAAAAGGGCCTCAATGGGCCTGGCATTCTGCCTGTTAGAGATACGAGTTACAACCAAAACAGAATGTTCAGGCTTTCCAAAAATAACACGACATCTTTTGTGAGAGTTGCAGGCCTTTTAAAGCCCACCACCTGTTGTTTGGCCATGTCTCCAGGTGCGTGTTGGAGAGGTTGGAGGAAACACGCTAGGCTTCTTTGGCTGTCAGTTGGGTCCTGATGGCTCCAAGATTCTGGCTCATGCCTTCCACGGTGCGCTGCACCTCTGGCAAAGAGACCCGAGCCAGCAGGTGAGTCCCAAATCTCATCCATTACTCCTAAATCTCCATTAAGAGGGCATTATTCTAGCAGAGTTCAGTTCACTTGATTTTGCTTTCTAAAAGAGCCAGTACACCTGCTGCAGCATTTATTCTGTGTGAATCGATCCTTGCAGCATTACCATTTTCCATGTGGTTTGTTTAGGCAGGTGAGAACACAATATGAATGGCTGGTAATTATTATTATTTTTTATTATTATTTATTAATTAATTTTTTTACTGGCCACTCAATTTCTACCAGCCACCTCACAAAAACAGAAACTAACAATGTTGTTTTAAATGATATAATTGTTATTAAAAAAGTTTTTTTTTTACATGAAGTGTAAAACACTCAACTATTCAATCATACAGAACACATCGATCATTTCCCTTTACATCCAATACCTTCAGTCCCACCTTTCCCTGCTTTGTTATCTTCCATTTTTCATTAAAATATCTCCTCTTTTTAACGTGCTAATAACTGTTTTTGCGAGCCGTTAGGTGGGAGCTATTTTATGAACGCCAAAGACAGTCGGCCAATTTCACACTTCCGGGTTTTTGCTTTTTCTTTGCTTCCACTTTCAAAGTAACGTTTAATGTTTGTACAGCCAATGCTAATCACGAACACTGAGGGAGGAACGAGTACAACTAAATTCTGCAAATAATATATTATTTTTGTAAGCCGTACTTGTGCGAGAAATGTACCTGCCAAATTTACATGCTATTGACAATTCGCTCGCATTTAGTGGGCGGTGGGTGCTAATTTCATACCCTGATAATTATCATTATTGATATAATTAATTTAGTGCCAGCACCGTGTTCTCCTCTTTTGCTTTTTGTTTGTTTAATTGTCAGCAGTGTGAAACTAAACTAAACGGTAAACAAACTAAAAATTCCTCTTGTTCAGACGTTGGTAAACGGACCAACTTGTGAAAGCGTCAAGATATTAAATAGAAAAGAGTTGAACGGTGGAGTTAAATAGTGTGTTTGAGTCCGAGGGGGTAGTGTTGTGTGTACTGTGTGCAGAGAGAATGGAATCCCACAGTGGTGGTGTCTGGCCACTTTAATGCAGTGCAGGACTTGAGTTGGGATCCAGAGGGAGAATTTCTCCTCAGCGTGGGCTCAGACCAGACTACCAGAGTCTTCGCACCATGGAGAAGGAAAGACTGCTCACAGGTTTCAGAACTTTTATATTTCAGTGCACATTTACAAAATTGTGGGCACCTGACCATCACACCCATATGTGGTTCTTCCCCAAACTGTTGCGGCAATGTTGGAACCACAAAATTGTCTAGAATGTGTTTGTATACTGTAGCATGACAATTTCCCTTCACTGGAGCTAAGGGACTCAAATCTTTTCCAGCATGACAATGCCCCTGTGCACAGAATGAGGTCCATGAAGACACGGTTTGCCAAGTTTGGAGTGAAAGAACTTGAGTGTCCTGCACAGAGCCCTGCCCTCAACCTCACTGAACACCTTTGGGCTGAACTGGAACGCTGACTGCACCCCAGGCCTTCTCACCCAACATCAGTGTCTGACCTCATTAATGCTCTTTTGGATGAATGAACAAATCCACACTGCCAAGCTCCAAAATCTAATGGAAGCCTTCCCAGAAGAGTGGAGGTTATAACAACAAAGAGGAGGACTAAATCTGGAATGGGATGTTAAAAAAGCACATATGGGTGTGCTAGTCAGGTGTCCACATACTTTTGGCAAGTATAGTGTGTCACTGTTAGAACTATGCTCTGGTTAGTACCAAAGATCTGAACAAAGAGGGAAATTTTAAGGAATACCCCTTATATTTCAATATAATCGCTATAAACCATGTCTGTATTGTGTGTGTGTGTGGGGGGGGGGAGGGACATGCTTTTTAAAGAGTTTTCCTGCACTCAGGAAGGGGGGAAAAAAGAAAAAGTATATGGGCAAATTTTTACATCTAATCAGTAAACATAAACAAACATTGTGATAAGTTATGTCTGAATATAATTTTCTGTGATATAGCAGCTATTGTTAATATTTATAACATTTACATACTCTAATTGGAATCACATAATCATATGTTAAAATCTTCTACTGAATCTTTACATTTGTAACAGAGTACATTTTTATTCTGTGTTAAATAATTTATTATTGTAGAAGTTTGATAAAAGGTATACAATTTATCCACTTGGTTTTTCACATTTTTTTTAATGCACTTTTTTTTTTTTTTTTTTTAAATTGTTGGAATTCAACAATTGCCCATAGACTCAGATCATACAAGGAAAGCTACAGATACAGTAAATGGAGATTAGGTTGAAAAAAAAGTTTCCTTTAATACACAGTAACACAATTTGGAATCACAGGCTCACGTTTAATAGCATGCCTTCCTAACACCACTTGGGCTGTATGCAGGTCACCTGGCACGAGATCTCCAGGCCTCAGATCCACGGCTATGACATGCAGTGCCTGGCCACGGTGGGCCGATTCCAGTTCGTGTCTGGAGCAGATGAAAAAGTGCTGCGTGTGTTCAAGGCTCCGCGTAACTTTGTGGAGAACTTTGCCAAAATAGTGGGAACTTCTTTGGAGAAACTTTTAGCTTCACAAGTACGTCTTCAAAATTTGCTGTTCTCAGAAATATAGTTATGTCACATGGATCCTCTGAATTAATTCCACTTTCCCCTATTAATCCTCCTTTAATATAGAGCATTCTGGTGAGCATTATTTTCTATTGTCATCTTTAAATACTGTGCAGCTTATGTAATGTTTTTATTAAATTTCATATACAGTAATAAAGATCAGTGCAGTGTATTTACATTATAACGGGGTGTTATAGACTAGTTTAGTTTATGACAACGGCTGAATGAAAAGTGCTTGTATATGATAAACATTTTCATCAACAGTTTATTGATCTGTAAAAACAGCTGTGAAAATTTCCCCTTATTTCAGGATTGTAAAGGTCTTCCAGAAGGAGCCAGCACACCCGCACTCGGGCTCTCTAATAAGGCGGTGTTTCAAGGTACATGCTTGTTATATTTATTGGTTCTGTTGTGTTGAGCCTGTGAGAGAATGATTACTACAGTATTGCTTTAGTAAGACTTGTGTTCTTCTTTGATTGACAGGTGATCTTACGATTCAGAGCACCCAGGAGGAAGGGAAAGATTTCAACAGCGTGTCTGACCAGTACAAGGAGTCTTACTTTCATCCTCTTAGTCTAACAGGTATGTAGTATTATACACCTACTGGACTGAATACAGGCTTCATACAGATATTATAAGGCTTGAAATGTGTGCCTATTATTTATTTGATTTGATTTTTTTTTTAAATATTAGAGTGTTTGATTTTTTTTTCCCCCTCTCAGCTGCACAAAATAACATTTGGTAGAATACAAGAGCATTTTGTAGTTTTATTATTTTTATCATCTAGCTAATTTTTCCTTGTGCATTGAATTGGACATGCTGTCAAATTACACTCTAATACTATTAGTGTTTGCTTACGTTAAATAAAAGATTTTGACTTCCATTCTGTGTAGTCCTCAGTGAACGAATGCTCTTGCCATAGACTTGCTCGCAGTTCTTAATGACTAATATGGCAATGATCAAATCTGTGCTCCTTCATATAGTGTACCCGGATGTAGTGTCATGAAAAAAAATCTGAATTTGAAGTACTGAAATTGAAATGGATTGTGCTACCAAAAATTTGAGATGGTTATGGAAAAAAAAATTCCACACTAGTCAGACAAATATATATACAATATACTCAGCAAAAAAAGAAACGTCCCCTTTTCAGGAGACTGTATTTTAAAGATAATTTTGTAAAATCCAAATAAGCTTTACAGATCTTTATTGG
>JANDJT010000141.1:3368671-3385116 GCA_024331685.1 Stegophilus panzeri | reverse complement strand
ATGTATACACTAAATGAATAGATACTGTTGTGCGAAATGCCAAGTATATATATATATATATATATATATATATATATATATATATATATATATATGATGGACTAAACTCAGAACCTTCATATTAGTAGCCCAATGCCTAATGGTCACATCAAACATCAGAATGGGGAAGCATTGTGATCTCAGTAACTGTGACCATGTTGTTAGTGCCAGATGAGCTGGTTTGACTATTCCAGAAACTGTTGATCTCCTGGGATTTTCAAACACAATAATCTATAGAATTTGCACAGAATGGTGCAGGAAAAAAACCCCCAAACAATCAGTGAGTGGCAATTCTCCAGACAGAAACACCTTGATAAGAGAGATCAGAGGAGAATGACCAGACTGGTTTGAGCTTACAGAAAGTCTACTGCAACTCAAATAAGCATGCTTTACAACCATGGGGAGCAGAAAAGTATCTCAGAATCCACAACATTCAAATATTAAACATTGAGGCAGATGGGATACAACATGAGAAGACCACATCGACACTCCTGACAACCAAGAACAGAAATCTGAGGTTACAGAAACTGGACAGTTGAAAATTGGAAAAATGCACTTAGAAAATACAACAGATTCAGTCCTCTGACTTGGCTGGATCCTCAATCCAAACTGCAGTCTGCCAGTTGATGACCCGTTTCTAATGTTTACCCATGTTTTGTTTTGTTGTTTTTTTTAACCGCTACATTTAAAGTCACAACCTTTCACATACTAGCACAAAAAATGTATGTGCCAATCTACCACTGAGTACACCATTACTGTGTCACAGAACTGAACAGTCTAAATCATGTGATAGATACATGATCTGCAGAAGGTACTGGACAGCAGGTAACATTAAATCCAAAACCTCATTTCCTAGATAACTTGGTATCATGTGAATTATCAGACTAGGTCTCTTTTTCTGACACTCCAATTTATTACCTTATCTCAAGTCCTGTGGCAGTAGCAGAGCACCTGCAACCCATCAAATTGATCCAGTCCCACCATTTAAGCCACGACATTGCGTCTCATATTGGCCAAACAACACATTTCATTTTCACCAAGATACAGACATTATGAGCGTAATGAAGAGCTGCAGCGTGAGTGTCTGCCTCAGGAGGCTTTGTTCCAGGATCATCTATTCATACATAATGGTATGTTCATACACCAATATAGAAATATATTCAAATATTAATTTTGTCTTTTAAATGATGTAAATGTAGCAAAGCATGATGATCACAGAACATCAATCTATCAATCAGTCTAGGATTTTTAGAGTCATTTTTGTGAACTATGATTGTACTGTATTAATCTCACACAGGATTTAATGTAGCTATTTGAAATATGAAACAGACTTGTATTAGTATGACACCCACTAAGAAGAGGAGAAAATCAAAGACATTCATCTGGCCTCTTTAGTAAAGCATTTATTGTGGTGCAGTATGGTGTAGCGTTGCTGTTCAGGCCTAAGCCTGGATTATTGTCTGTGTTGGGTTTCACATTTCCTCCATGTCTGCATGGGTTTCATCTGGATTCTCTGGTTTCCTCCTACCTCCCAAAAACTTGTCGGTAGTTGGATTGGCTATGCTAATTGTCCCTAGGTATGCATGTACAGCATGTGCATGGTTTCCTGTGATTGATTGCCATCCCATAAAGGGGGTATTCCTGAATGTCTTCTTTGGATCCACCATGACCCTGACCAAGATAAACTGGTTACTGAAGATGGAGATGTACTGTAAAACACCAACACTACATGCTTCACCAAAGTATAACCCACACAGCTACTCTATATCATATGCATATATTAATGAGTGAGCTAATGCAGCTGGTGTATGAATATCTATGTACATGGCTGAAGGGATACAGCCATGACAGCTTTGTACAAATGAACCATAGTTCTTAAACTCTCAGGACTCTCTGTGGATCCAGAGTCACATTCCCCACTAAATACTACTGTAGTAACTACATTACATTAGTTTCACTGTTGTTACTGAATAATTCATTGCAGCTAGTGAATAATGGGTGTATAGCTGAATTATATGCATTCGAGTTTAAGGGTTTATAGTTCCTTGCTTAGTAATAGACTATAGAAAGACTAAGCCAGCCATAAGTACCACCTACAAACATCTATGCAATATATCAACAGGAAGAGAGAGTAAAGACAGCAGCTAACCAGCCTAAACCAACTGAAAACAACAAAAACATCTCAGAATTGGCTACATCACTCTCTCCTCTCCACTAACAGCTGGTGTGTGCTGGGCATTCTCACGCACTATGGCTGCCATTGCATCATCCAGGTGGATGCTACACACTAGTGGTGGTTGAGGAGATCCCCCCCCACCCCCATACTATGTAAAGTGCTTTGAGTGTCTAGAAAAGTGCTATATAAATCTAACTGTAACTGCAACTAACTGAAAACAATGAGGAAATCAGTGACTTGTGATCTGCCTACCAGGAAGACCAAAGTTGAGACAAGATGGGAAGTAGCCCTGTCAGATTTGGAGCAGGAGAGCGTAATGATTCTCTCAAAGCCTTATCTACGCTCCCCTGGCTGAAAGGATGGTTGGAGCAGATATTCGGCAAGTGAATAAGACCGATATGAATCGAGTTTGCACTCAGACCGGAGTAAGGCTTGTCTACGATCTCTTATTTGAACTTCTAGCACACTACAAAAATAATCATCTCTACTTTACAAGAACATCTACTTAACTCTGACTATCATTTTATGAAATTGGGACAAGAATTAGGAAGAAATTGAAGCGGTCTCAGCTCTGTATGACCCTCAGTTGTAGGGTATGAGGAATGAGATAGAAATGATAGGACACCTTACATGTGATACCTTCCATCAGGTTATTGCTTTGCTGCTGTACCTGAAATCACGGCTCAGTGTCGCGCACATACATTGAAAATGATTGGTCTGTGGCTTTGTCGCTTGCTAGTGTGAATGTAGGGTTAAAATGCACCTCACGCAGCACAGGTAGTCATAACAGGTTCATTTGGAGGAAGCCTAAAGTTCCTCTGTGTTTTCAGTGCATTTGTAATTTACCTCTCAGACAGCAGCAGCGGACCTCTAAAAATCTCCAAGCACTCCTTTAAGAACCAGATCTTCTAAGGACTTCTTTTCATCTTTTATCAGTATACTTTAGCCAGAATGTATTTAATATGAAACATCTTCTCAAATGCTTGCGATTGTGATTAATTCACTTTACAGTGTTCTGTGTTGTTGTGGTGATTATAGTGCATTAATTGGTGGTGGCTTCAGAGAGCCTTTGAAGCCCTTTGATGTGACCTGAGTCTGGAGCTGTAGAGCTGAACAAGAGGGTGCCGACCTTTCTGATGTGTGTGTGTGTGTGTCTTGTGAACACACACACACACACACACACACACACACATATGAAATTAAAAGTACAAGAAATATCCATGCAAAAAGAGACATGTGCCTGAAATCACACACTGATTTTTAGTTACTGTTGCTAAATTAGTGTCACTTTCACTAATGAATGTGTGAAAACATTCGCTAACTAACAACTAGCCGGATGTTAATAGCTAGCTGTTGCAATACAAACTGCCTCGATAAACTACATAATGTCTCCATACATAGGGGACATTAACTTCAAGATGTCTTCCAAATTTTTTCCTATTTAGTTTGTTATTTTTATTTTATTTTATTTTCAGCCTTTAAGAATGCTTTTGATAAAAGAAGAACGTATTGAAATAATTCTCATGGCTGGATCGGGAAGCTGTTGCAAGGTTGTGATGGACTTTAACAGGAAACATGGCGAGCACATCACACACACACATACACACACACACGACACTGTTGTCAAATTTATTAACTAATTCAAAAAGACTGGAAGTGTTGCGGACCGACCGTGAAGTGGACGTCCACGGACATCCACTGACGAAGGCACAACAGATCTGGTGCTGGCAAACATACTGTATATAGAGACTTTTGGGACACCTAGTAGATTTCAGTGATCTGTAAATGTTTCTATTTGTTAGGAATTCAGAGCAACACTTTGAGATGCTAAAAAGTTACCTCATGACTGATTAGAGAAAATGTAGTGGTTGAATATAGAGTAGGAAGTAGAGCTTTTTAGTTTGAAATATAGAAATACAGATACTTCAAACCAGATTTAAAATACTTTGTTACTTCTCACAGTCAATATATAGCACCATCCCTCAAACTCTAATGTTTTATAAAAGCAATAGACTGGAGCTGTTTCTGTCTATACTGTATAAAGTAAACAAACAAATCAGGGTGTAATGGCATCATTAGAAGTGCTCATGCACCCACTATGTTAAAGTAAAATCTGCTCCAGTGACTAATGAGTAAAATACACCAGGATGGGGGTATTAGCAAGGCAATAGCATAAACATGACCTCAAACATTGCCGCAAAGCATTTCCAAAGTGCCCAATCCTCAAACGCTGATTCATACACACACACACAGCAGGCTGTGTGCTCCGATGACACATTTAAATATGCATAACACAAATGCTTGCAAGAATGTGCAGATATGCTTAGTCACACACACACACACACACACACACACACAAACAAACACAGAGGAGTGTTCTTGGCCCAGCCCCTTTAAGCAGTGTGTGGTGGCATGTGGGTTAATGAGTGTGCAGATGGTGGACAGGAGGGGGAGCTGCTCCTGGGGTGTGCTTCTAAAATAATACTCATCTGAGACACCTTTCCTGTCCGTTTCATCCCTCAATCCCTCACCTCTCTTTACAACTCAAACATCCATTCCATACGTTTAGCACCTGCAGTCCTCATCCCGAACATCCACAGCCTGCCAGAACTCACACAGAGCACACTTGCTGCACTTCACTAGGAGTATGTGTAAGCGCACACACACCTCATGTGAGTTATACCACCCCGTTCACTTGATTTCACAGCTTTCCTAACAATAGACATTACACAGGGATCGCACATGCGTCGTTAATACTTCTTCACTCGGCATCCAGGCCTAGTCTACCTGGGAAGTGCTGCAGGGTTAAATATGTTTAGTAGCACCCTGCTGTGTAGCTCACGCAAGCATGAAATCTCAATCTAAGCACCTTGTAGAGCACAGCAGAGCAGACCAGGCTAGGCCTGGACGGAGAGGCAGGCAGCGCAGCCTTGATTAGAGACATGACCATGGCAAAAAGAGTGCAAAAGGAAGAGTGTGGCTTGTATCCTGCCTCTCATGGCCTGCTGGGCTCAGTGACTGATGTACACTTTAGTAATGCCATATGCTTTACAGCGCAGCACACACCATATCCTTCCTCCAGTGCTTGCATAAGGATCGATCCTCGGGCCATTCACCTTGCTTCAGCCGTCTTTCTTTGTTTCTTTTCTTTTCCTCCCTCCCTCTCTCCTTGATCTCTGCTTCCGGAAAAGCGATGATGGTGGCCGTAGTGGAGGAAGATAAGAGGAGTCAGAGATCATTTACAAAAAGAGCAGAGACAGCACACACACTCTTCACCAGAGTCAGAAATCCATCTGCGCTCTGCATTAGGGCATTTGTGTAAGAATGCACAGGGATTGGGTGGCTCTGCTTTGTCTGAGTATACATACTGTGCTTATATGAGCAGGGTTCATTTGAACAGGCAAACAATAACACAAAAATATTTATTAGTTAGCATGTGACAAAAATGATTTAAAGGTCGAACTTAAGGCTTCTAATTGAATTTAAGTTATGGACAAAGCAGTGGTGCCATTTGCCTGTTGCAAGGTGTGACAGCTAGATTAAACTGAAGACTACACATTTCTCAGCAGTTTAGCGAAATGATCTTAACTCATCGTAATGCCATTAATTCACTATACACCGGAGCAAAACAATTCAGTCCTGATGTGGAAGAATGTTATATGTCTACGTTTAAAGGCAATATGACAACAATGTAGAGTGTTGGTTAGAAAGATCTCCAAGAAATTATATTCAATAGCCTTGCCAGCTATTGAAACCTCAGGAGTTCCTGATGTTTGTGTAATTAGACATATTTTATATATATATATATATATATATATATATATATATAAAGTGTTTTCAGAACTAAATATATTAGGAAATGTCAAAATGGGACCATGATGGGTTTTCTCAGCCTGCTTCACATATACATTAAATTTACTTCCTGAAAAGGTTCCAATAGGAAGCTAGAACTGTTAAACTCCAAAGTAATCCTTTACTAAGAATTAAGTTGTAATTAAATAAGTTATCCTGCACGATCTTTTTTTAAATAGTTTCTAAAGTCAAATAGGATCAATTTGTGTAGCTCACACCACTTTATGGTAAAGTCATACTGAATACAGAATAGTGATTGGAATGCTAAAAATCTCCCATGGGCAAGTTGTACCCATGAAAAAATTTCCTCAGATACCCAAAGCCTGGGGCCTTTCTTTAGAGAGTTTTCCATTTCCACAGCTACAAACTTAATCAGAGCTAGAAGGGCTTAGATCTGGAGAGCTCACAAATCATCCCGACACTCCACCATGCCCCATCCATCACCCAGACGGGAACCCAAATACATCAGTGCTCAACACTGTCCCCCACCTCTTAACACCCCCTCCCTCAAAAAAACCTTTTTTTTATATTTACAATCATATGATGAATGAGTGAATAAATAAGCCCTTCCCAGTGGCAAGGTTGTGAGTGACTGAAGGCTATACTAAGTGAGAGAGCACTTTTTCATAAAAGCCTCCATGAGTCAGACATATTTATCCACAGAGTGCTGATGGACCGGATGCTGGCCTCAGCTCTATGTCACCGGCTGTCTGCTTCACACAGTCCAGGTAGACTGAAGTGTCTGCTGATGTGTTTGAGATTAAGTCAAAATGACCTGTTATAAATTTGTTCTAAAAGTGGAACAAAACAACTAAATATCATTCTTCTTACACAAAACCTTAGACTTTTAGTGAAATGAAAAAGCATTAAAAAAATCACATTTATATTAAATATGAAATTCTATTCAGGTCATTTTAAACTGAAAGTCACAAGGTTAAATAAAACGGTTTAAAAATGAACCCTGTTTTTAATTTGCTGTAGGCTATATCAAAGAGTTTTGTTTGTCTACTTCAGTTCTGGAGGGCTGGAGTCTAGTTTGGTGTTTTCCCAACTCAAATGCACTTGATTCAACTTTATATTTAATTACTAGGATTAAGAGCAGGATTGCTAGAAAACGATTTAAAACCATTTTAAACCAAGTTAAAAATTCCCCCTTCCAAACTCGATGCACCGCTTTTAAAATACAACTTCATGACTAGCATTACAAAATGTTTTTTTTTTTTAAATATATATACAGTACTGTACAAAAGTCTTTGTCTTTTGTTTTGTTTTTTGTTTTTGTCTTTTGAATTTTTTTGCTGTAGAGCAAAGATGCCTTCAAAATGATTGAAATACCATGTTTCTGCAAATAAAAAAAATACTATAAACAGCAATAAACAGTAATAAATGAAACAAAGTCAATATTTGGTGTGACGACCCTTTGCTGTTAAAAAATAAAATAGTCTCAGGTATAATTAGTGTAATTAGCTGCTAAGGAAATTAGCTGGTACGTTTTACTGAGCATCTTGCAGAATCAGCAACTGTCCTTCTGGAGACTTTGACTGTCGCACTCGCTTCTTATTTTTGCAGCAAAACCTAGCAGCCTTCATTGTGTCTTACCTGAAAGGTGGTCTCTTACAGTACATAATATGTTGCTTTCCTGACATACAGACATTTTTCTGTAACATTTAATTGTGTGCTTTAAAACGAATTTAAAATGTGTTTGTACTGACTCGATAGTGTAGATGTCATAAAATAGAAATCTATAACAAAGTTTGTACAAAAAACATAGGCTGCCTTTTCACCTGTTGTAGACTTTTACACAGTACTGTATTTAAGTGGCAGCATAACATTTAAGTACATTTGGTAATGAAGCCAAATTTACAATAAAACAAAAACCTAATGTGGTATCATATTATTGCTGACACTGTCATAAATAATAACTTGTGACCTATAAGGCTCAGTGCTTGGTCCTATTCTACTCTTTCTCTATGCCCACTCTCAGTGAGGTAAAATTCATGACCCCCAATTCATGCTTGCTTTCCTCCCGTGGACACTCATGTTTCTGCATGGATCTCATCATGTCTAGCAGACATCTTGTCATGGATTGCAGCTCATCAGATGAACCTAAATCCCAGCAAAACTGTATATCCCTGGAGATGTATCCCCATGTCAAGATCTTGTGATCTCCTCTTGAATAATATGATCTGGTAAGTGTAACCCCAACCATAGGACATTGAATCAGGTTGGATGATCAGCATCACTCCGGATGGAATGGTCTTACATAGCCTTTTCATGTAGATGCTCCGACACATGGCTATTTAAGTAGATGAGGTACGTTCAAAATGTCATCTGTGTTGCGAAATCCATTGAGACATTCTGCTGTCCCTTCCTGACTGCATCTTCATCTATATGTCACCACTGTGCTGAAGCAGCAGGACAACAAAACACACTGCTCATTGCTGTCCTTGCACTAGCTACCACATACTAATGAAAAGCAGTGTGTTTGTGTGTACTGAGAAGTACTGTATACGCACAAACGCACAGAACATACATATTCAATCAATCACACAGTGTCCAAGTGAGCCCTCTATTTCTCCATGTCCTTGTGTCTTCTCTTTCACTGTAAAGCCTGTGAAATTACAGACCTGCCTCGTGCCTGTGTAATAAATTCCTACATTAACACCTGCAGGTCACACGCAGACCTTCATGTGACCGGTCTGTTCCCTGTGTCATGGCTTCCCTAATGATCACACCTGTTAGTCCGTGTACAGCTCTCTGCCTGTATGCTTCTACAAGTGCGTGCACACACACACACACGCACACACACTGGAAATTAATAGATATGTAGGGATATGTAGAGATGTGTCAAATGTATCTGCAAGAGAGACACACTGCAAGTGTGTGTTAAAGACACACTACAGCAGCCTTTTTTCCCTTGTTGTCACGATCCAACGTTCAAACCCTGCATCACAAGCCCCTGGATGACCTGATGTAATCACTGACGAATGAAAATTTATGTTGTGTTTTTGCCAGCAGAAGCTATATAGACCAGTCCATACAGAATTTGTGGAGCTTTTTGTTGTGATTATTATGGCCAAAGATGCTTTTTCATCTCAGGCTTCAGGCTTTTTGTTTGTTTGTTTGTTTGTTTTTTGTGCTTTTTGTGTGGAAAACTACTTGAATTGGCGAAATTGCAATTGCGCAAAATTATTTTGCACAGTCTTTCACAGTGATGTTTCTTGATAAATGAGACCTTTTAGCTGTAATCATGTTCAACTCATGTGAATTGAAGAGGGCTTCGGTTGAATGCGCGTTGTAATGACGTCACATGACGCATCTTGGCCCAGATCTGTGGTAATTTTGAAAATTTTACAGAGTTTCCTTGATTTTGCATTCAGTTCTGCGTTGTGAATGTGAATTGTAGTCATTTTCATAGCTCAAATACTTGACACACAAAATGGGTGATTCATTCATTCCTACTTCATAAAGCCTATTTTGTTTGCACTCTCAGCTAAATGTATTGGTTCTAGAAAACAAGCTGTATTGTCTCTCTTACGTTTTTGTTTTCCCTCTGCATGTGTTTAAATGTGAGAGCTGAAAGGACGTTAATTGTTAAAAGCTCATTGAAGTGTTATAACCAGCACCAATAAATTTTAAACCTGATGCACAGAAAGTGCTTTCATGCATGCTAAGCCTATTTTGTTGGGAGAATACATTTTATTTGAGCATTTTGTGCTGGCACAAGGAGCTCAAAAATGCCCGAGATATTACATTAAATGAAAAAACATATACTATATATTATATACCGATTTTATCAAAATACCTCAGGAAAATGTACATATATTTATAAATATTGGTAAATATTTTGTATAGTATATAAAACATATATTTTTATTACAAAAATACTTTTTTTTTGCTTTTTAAAAATTTTTTTTTTACAAGAATCTTGTTCTGTGTTTTTGGTGATGGTACCTGTAAATTTATTAAAAATGGATTGTTTAGAAAGGATTTCTGTTCCTTTAGCTCTTCGAACATTGACTCCTGTCTTAAAAATGATCCCTGTAATTTATAGAAGTCATGAAGTACAAAATATGTAACAATATTCACAGCACATATTGCAATATCCGTCACGTTGTACTAAAATGGGTATGATGAGCCATCCAGCTTTTGAGCCTGTTCAGAGTGTCAGTCATCACTGAGTTCCAGCTGTGTCCCTTCCTCTTCCTCTGAAAGAGAGTGCTGTCAGTCTGGGCATTGGACGGGGACGGACAATAACCTTGGCTAACTACAGGAACCTTTGACACTACTTTTCATTTGGTATAGCTTTAATTGGTAAATCGCATGGGCCTTGTGCCCAATCAGTGGTTGCCTAGCAACAGTGGGAAGACACTGAATGGGATCTTCAGTCCGCATGAGTTGATAACCGGAGAGAGAAAGAAAAAGAGAGTGTAAGAGAGAAAGGTAGTTGTCAGACCCATTGGCAAAAGACATTTAGGCTATATAACTGAAACGAAGCTGGATGTATTTTTATCTGTCTTTACAGTTAGCAGTACATTTCCTCTAAATGACTAAAATCTTTCTAGTGTCTATTATCTAGTCCAGCTAATTATGATAGGAACAGTCCTGATAAAACAATTTGACAGAGAGACGTATTAGGTCATGATAGACAGGAATGTCCAACCAATTGTCCTGTAGTTCACACCTACTAATCAGAGGATGCAGGTAATTACACCTCCTCATTCATCTGGTTCTTTAAATATGCAGCATGCAACTGTTTAGCATGGCTGATTTTTGTCTTGGGGTACATTTCTTTTTTATTGTGGTGCTGAGCAGCTTAATGAGTCTTCCTGTGGTTTTGGATCAAATTAACTTGGAGCTTTTTATTAAATGTCTTAATATCCTTAATATCCTTAGATCTTGTATTGCAGGCTATTCCGTGTGCTGGGTTCCTGTAAGTAATCTAGTTCACATGGTGGTTTATGGTAATCCATTTAGAGGTTTTGCATATATGCACCCCAGTGCTTTTTGAACTTTGCAGAAAATATTATTAATGATAAGACCTACTTCTTCTTTTTTTTTTTTCCGGTTGTATTACTTTAATGATGGGTTTTTGGGCTGATGTAAAAAGTAGCTCAGGTGGATTTTACATAATTATAAATAGATATGAAATGTTTCCCATCTGTTGTGGTGAAAACCATTCTCCATAAGATTCCAATTCAATCAAGTCAATTGTATTTGTATACAAAAAAAAAACAACAACGTAGAATCCTAATGAGCACTCCAGTGGTGAGAAGTGGCAAGGAAATGGGTCTTTGAGAAGAAATAAGGAAGAAACTTTGAAGAGGAACCAGTAAAGAAACCCATCTGCTTGAGCGGTCTACAAAATTTTCTTGGGACCCCCTACTGAGGTACGTAAAGTGTGCAGCTATGACACAAAAATACCATACACTCTCAGAAGGTTCCAAACTGTACTTTTATGTACCTTTAATATGCATATTTTACCTGGAAACATTTTAAAAATAATTTACGGTACATAATTAGACCTTAAAGACCACTACTCAAAGCTAATTAAAGGTACACACATACACACATGCAGGTAAAAATACATACTAAAGATACTAAACATCAACAGCAGCCTTGATGGTGATGTCACTTAGTACATCAAAATGTCCTCAGTGCACTGAGGAGTCTGCCTAATGTGTCTCAGAGGCCATCATTAACATTTGAAACACTGAGGGGGGGGCACTGACCAGGCCATATGGCATTACCAAATACTCAGAATGCTCAGATATGGCACTGGAGGCAGTTTTCCATTCGTCTCTCGTTGGTATTCTGACCAGATTGTAAGCACTTCTCAAAGTGCTTAAGCCTTTTTTTGCACTATTCATTTATAGTGCCATTGTGTGTGTGTGAGTATGCATGTTTGGTGTCACTTCAGAGCATGCATGGCAATGGTGAGTAGTTTCCTCTCTAGTTTTCTCTGTTGAATATTGCCCTTTTAAGCCACTTGCTGTTTGAACTTCTTTAAATAATAATGAAGTTTCATGTCAATCGGTGCTCTTCGTATTTTACAGTATATTTTTTATTTCTTCATAAATAAACTCATTCGTTGAATTTAGTTTTCTTCTTATTTATGTACAAATTAAAGAATTTACCTCACCTCTTTTTTTTTTTTCATAAAATCAAACAAAAAAGATTCTAATCAAACACCACAGTTGATAGAAATGTGCTATTTGATTACCCTTTCCTCCTTTTCCTGATGGATTTAGACCTGAGGTGGGTACCTTTTCAGCCTTAAATGACTCCATTGATCTACACAACCACCAAAGTTACTTAATATCAAGAGTCAATACAGACACACACATGCATTCATATGTGTGCATGCACTTCAACTTAAACAAGTAATAACTATGACAAATGAACTAACAGATTACTGTATTGTCTGTTTTTTCAGGTACTTTATCCACAATTGACACAATTGAAACAATGACTATTAGAGGACAGAAAATCAGATCGGCCTGCCAGACTGACAGTAAAACTGACACAGCATGTAGTAAGATACTGCTTAAAAATGTAGGTGTTTCCATGTCAGTGAAAGAAAACTGCTTAACCTTGGTAGAAAGTTAGCAAGGTGTGTGTGGGGACATGTTTTGATATCTTGGTGAGGACCAAATATCCCCACAAGCTTAGGAATATCTGACAGTTTTGACAGTTCCCCACAACGAACCTTGTTTAACATGTGGAGAGAATAATTTTCATTGCAAATATTAATTGTCAGAGTGCTGATCATTTCGAAAATGGTGTTATCCAGAACAAACTGCACTAGAAGAATATTAATGTTTGGAATATATTTTGTGCTAAAACTATATAGCATGCAAAACTCAAAAATATCACTCATTGCATGTTCATTTGATATGGTAATTTTTGTTCCTTTTCATAAATGGCACCAACAATTTTGGAAGTGACAGTCAGTATGACAACATAAGTAACAGTCTATGTGTGACTGCTAAATATGTATTCACTCTGGAGTGTGACACACACACACACACACACACACACACACACACACACACTTGTCATTAACCAACCCAGTTTTCTTTGACGTTCTGATGTGCTTTCTCAAATAGTCCTGAGGAGGACAAAGACTCAAGATGTATCAAGTCAATATGAAAAACCATTACAGGGTTTATTTTTTATTTCTATTCTTTTTGGCCAACTCTTAGGAGTATGTGTGTGTATGATGGCTCTCCTGCTGTGTAACTAGAGCACTCAGAGTTGTCCTGGCAATCTCCTCTCTGAATCTGACCACACTCCAAAATCTAGCCCATATCTAGCGTCTTCAGAGGCCGATAATGAGAGCTTACATGTTCAGACCAATTATTCTCTGTATTAAATATCCATCTTTGAAAGTGCATTAGCACATCAAAAGTAGTGGTGGCTCATGGCCTGCCTGCCTGCCTGCTGAGAAACAGAGAAGAAGAGAGGAAGTGGGGAAGAGGAATCGGGGAGAGAGCGATTACAGCAGGAGAGGGGATTGTTTGTGCAGAGGGACAGTGAGTGTGTGTGTGTGTGTGTGTGTGTGTGTGTGCATGAGAAAATGGGTGTACTGTGATGTGAGTGCTTCACAGTTTGACAGAGAGAAGCATACTCACATTCAGGTAAAGAGAGAGTTGTAATTGATGAAAGGAGATGCATAACATATGGATGCCTCAGTGTGTGCTTCTGCTCAGTTTTCCTGAACCCCAACCCCCAAATGTGTGTGGCTGTATAACGCACTTAAGTGTATTCCACATTTTCAGTGAGTGCATGTTTGAATATAAATGCTGGTGGGGAGAGTATATGCTGCATGGGGAGTCAAAAGTCTGGCGTCTCCTTGCCTTTTTAAAAATAAAATATATCAACATTGAATTAATCTGGTTTTCAACAATTCCAAAAACGTACATCTTAAAACTGTTAATGAAATATGTGCAGAGGAATTGTGCAGTTAAATGTGTAAAAAAGCGGTATGGTCTCACATTTCATAAGAGTCTAATAAGAATTCACATGAATCAAGGTGTATAAAAAAATCTGAACCCGACAAACTGCTCAACAATCACATGAGAACATAAACAGCTGCAAAGGAAATTAGAGAGGCTTATTTACCAAAATTCTGCGCACCATTTCCATGTGTGCTCTGAAGTGACATCAAACATGCATACACACACAATGGTACTACAAAATACTAGTGCAAAAAAGAGGTTTTAAGCACTCTGAGAAGTGCTTACAACATGGACAGAATACAAAAGAGAGAGACAAGTGGAAAACTGCCTTTAGCACCATATCTCAGCATTACGAATACCTGGTGATGCCATTTGACCTGGTCAATGCCCCCCTCAGTGTCTCAAGCATTTGTTTCTCAAGAGCATTTTTATACAATCAAGATCACTTGAAAAACACATCAATCACATGAGTTTTCTTAGATTCATAACTCAGGTACCACAAACTTAGACACACAGCATTAGAAACTCACCCTTTTCAGACATAATGGTGGCTTCACTGTGCAAAGTACTCCTGTTTTGAAAATATATAAATGCTCAACATTGTGTTCAAAACTCACTTCTTGCTCTTGATATTGTGTCTCAGATTGTATTCACAATAGAGAGAAAATAAAGTTTTGGTTTTCACAGCCTTACTCTAGCTCATGCTTCATACTAATTTAATGCGTATGTATTTAAGCGAGTGTATTGACATCATGAGTGCTCCAGATTCAGCAAAACATCAGGAAAAACAGGGCTTTGTTCACATCACTTTACTTTCACGATCCTTATGTATTTCATTTCGAAAGTAAAAAAAAAAAAAAAAAAATCAAGTGCAACAAAGGGTGTTTTCAAAATTCTAGTTAGTGTTTAGGCTTGCTGCCAGTTGGTGTTTCTAACATTTACTGCATTTCTTTTCACTGTATGTTGACTGCATCCTTGCCACAATCGCAGTCTGTGAATGTATATTTTATGTGATGTAGATAAAGACTGTGATTTTGAAAAGATTGCAAAAATTGGGAGAATTCCTGTCACTGTTGCTGCAATTAATTATATATAATTATAGTCAAAAGTGAAAAGCTATATATCCCAAAACTTTTGATGACTCTTGAATAATAATAAAAAAAAACGCCTCATTGTTTTGGTATGTGTCAAGAGGCACCTTGTTGTGAGGTATCTGTCAAAAGGCATGCTGTTTACTTTCTTTTCCTTTTTTGTCTCCAGATCAAGAATGGCGGTGCTGGTGTATGGGTGTCAGAAACCATGGCTATTGCCATGGCAACAGATCCCTGCAATACTATGTGTTTCTGCACTGCAGCGCTGGCACTGGAAAAAGAGCGAGCATGGTGAGTGTCACCCGAGGACCCTGTGGAATTCTAATCAGCTCTTTGTCCTTCAAACATAATCACACACAGAATGTCTGGATGTATAGATGTCCTCTATTACAACATAGTTGACACAACACAGTCTCTCTCTCTCGCTCTCTCTCTCGCTCGCTCTCATAGGCAATTATATCCACAAATAGATCTATGCAGCACTCAGTATGCATCTTGCATATGATCTGTACATTAAACTACCTTACCAGAGTAGATCTATAAAAAAAAATCCCTCGCCTTTTCTCCCTGTGCCTTCTACTAGTAATGTAATCGCTCTCTGCACCAAAGATGGCCCAGTTTCTACCAGTTAATTCCTGCTCCTTTGGTGGGATCTAGATCAGCACAAGTCCAGCTTTGCTATGGATGTTGCTACTCAAAGACTTTCAGCTGAGCAGTGAGGGAGCACAGGGCACAATGAAACTTGGTCAATGCACACTTAAGACGTATAGAAACAATTTACTCAAATGTCTTTATATTCATTATGTATGCTCTCTATACTGAGACACACTTAGTGCACTATATCCTCAATTTTATTTGGGAAAATTTGTAGGTCCTAGCAGGAAATCAAATGGCCCAAGGAAAGGTACAGTTCTGGCTTAATAAGCTTACTAAAGTAGGGGTATAATTTGCAATTATAATTATAATTCAAAATATATATTCAATTATAATAATTTCTCCAAAATGTGAAGTACATATAACATATAACATTCTGTCTATAGCAGATTATCCAAAATAAAGTTTGTGTTGATTTTTAGTCATTGCTGTAACTTTTTCCCCACTTGTCACTCTGTGAAGGTAGGGTTGGCTTTGATGGCTTTAAGATTCTACCAGTTATCTAGACACAAAATATCTTTATGCCCATATGTTGCTCTGCTTCATGAAAACCTCACTAATATTGATATGCAATGAAATGTTTCAATAACATCAATATACAGTATCTCACAAAAGTGAGTACACCCCTCACATTTTTGTAAATATCTGATTATATCTTTTCATGTGACAACA
>JANDJT010000141.1:3355874-3368571 GCA_024331685.1 Stegophilus panzeri | reverse complement strand
ACTGTTACACAAGCTGTACACTCACTAATTTACATTGTAGCAAAGTGTCATTTCTTCAGTGTTGTCACATGAAAAGACATAATGAAATATTTACAAAAATGTGAGGGGTGTACTCACTTTTGTGAGATACTGTAACTGCACATGCTGTTCAACACACCAGATTTAGTACATGACCTATAGAGCACACCAATTTCCCATAAACACACAGTATGGTCTCTCACCATGGTCATGGCCAACACTGAAGTGCTAATGCTGGGCTTGTGCTCAGTTAAATGTGTCTAATCAGTGGTGACAGGGCCTAGCACATGTTTACAGCAAGCAGAGCTCTATTCTAAAAACAGCTTTATTCTATTTCCCATGTCATCCCTGACACAGCAGTAAGAAAAAGGATCATCCAAGTGTTGTTTTTTTTTCCGATGGCTTGTGCCAACACACCATGGGAGAAGGAGGGTCTGGATGGATCACTTCCTGGACCACAAATAACGCAAGTCACCTGAGACCTGAGATTTCAAAAGCTAACCAATATCATGCTTCTAGCTGATTAAGAGAGAGGAGAGGAATGACAGCGACTCAGTGAAAACACTTCAAACACACAAACCAACCTCCAAGCTGTACATTTCCACTGTCCTCTTCAGGGGATCCACAATCTGCCAGCATATGAGAATGCACAGATCAATTAGCAGCATTCCTCCCACAATGATCAACAGCTTCTGGTCCTTGATAATCTGGAGGAAACGAGAAAACAAAAGAGAGTTGGGCAGATATGAATGTGCGAAATGAAAGAAAGTGGTCGACGCTCCCACAATTCAAAAGGGAGTACACTGAACTTTCGGACGATGAAAGCACCGTCTGATCTTTTCTTTTTATTTAACAGCATTTGACCCGGACAGAATCAAAGGAAAGGTCATGGAGAGGAAACACTGGGTGCACTTTAAAGGTATCACATTGCAGAAATGCAATGATTCCTTTCAGGTGTCCCGCTGTATGACTCAGAATAGAGCTCACGATTGGTTTTGATCCATAGGCTTTTGATGGCTTTGGAATTGGTGAAACAAAGGCAAGCTTAAACCTTTCGTGCCACTGGAAATATTGCAATACATTAGGACACAAAGACCCAGTAAGTGTGCACACATTTCAAGGGCAAGAGGTCCCTGAAAACCTACACGTAAAAGTTCAATCATAACTAACCTGGCCTATGCTTAGCTGGCAATAGTCGTGAAAATTGTGAGGAAAAAGGAAGAGAGTTCCTTTATCCTCAATCAGCCCGAAGTGAAGTGCTCAAGTAAACAGTCAAACATTTGGAAAGATGGAAGATCAGCACATTTCATACAGTATTTAAATTACGTTGTATGACACAATACAATTATATATGTTAAGTGACCATTTGAAGGTACTCTTGTCAATATTTTTATTTATAGACATGTGTTATAGACATGTCCACATGGTCGAATTCAGTACTATCCTTTGCAATGGCACTGTATACTATTCATGTGGGGGATCTGCTGCAGAAAAAAGCATAACAACTGCAAAAGAATTGACACAAGAGTAAATGTGGAAGCTGATGTTTTCCATGATGAAAACCTGCTGACTGAGATGAAGTTGGATGCAGAATAAGCTACATTATTACTATAATGTACAGGTCTTTCCATTTTTTATAGCATATATATATATATATATATTTGTAAACTGTTTGGATGATGGCAGCAACAAATCTGTAATTTAGTTGGTATGTCAGAGTTTTGGCATTTATAGTTAATATAACTAGTCGAGTAGCATGAGACAAACATATTTTGTTAAATAATTAAATAATTAATTCTGATTAAGAAAGGATGAGCTGCATCCTCACCAGCATATGAGGAAAACTGTGGAAGTCCTGGACCTGTGGTTGGTGGGGGACCAGGTGATCCAATGACATAAAACTGTCTTGTTTCCTCAACAGACTTGCTGTAATCTAGAGTTGAGCAATAGCATTTAGGATTTTTGATCCCTTACTAATGGACTGCATTACCAATGGACCCCTTACTAATGGACATGCAGTTATGTCAATTTTGTATCACTTGTACAAAATAAGTCTTTACACTCAACTGGTTACTTTTGTTTTATCCAAACATTTCTGCAGATTGCATTTAAATATCAGTTCAGTCAATCTGGTTTATGATTAATACTGTTAAGATATAGCCTCCCATTAATTGACATATTGGTTTTTGTGGTAAAATTCAGTTATTTCTCTCTGCCTGTTAGGGTTTTCTTGCTAGCAATGTGATCTTTATCAAAATGTTAGATTTTTTTTTTTTCGAAGATTACATTTTATTTTAATACCGAAGCTGTAAACTTCTGAACACCCTCTCTTCTTGGGCATTCCAAACTAGGATTAATCAAATCAGTTATTTTGTATGCCAAGATTTGACATATTTATAGAGAACATTGTGATAACTAACCATGGAGAATGAACTAGTTAGCTAGAGTGGCTAAGGAAGTGTCATAAAAAAGCATTAAACCTGCAAATTATCTGTCTTCTTGGGCATTCTGGACTATTTCTTCAGTTCAGTTCCATTCAGTTATTTGGTATGTTAGTGGTTCATTGGTTTATACATGATTGTGACAAATACCAATGACATGATAGCTTACACAGGTTAACTCCACCAGCCTCAGTAGATTCTTGGAGACAGAGCTTTGTGTACATGTATGTGAGGTGGGCTCAAAAAGTATCAAATCATGTGTCATTTTTTTTTTTTTTGTAACCACTAGAGCTCAAATTCTACCTTTACGCCAATAGTTTTGTGATTTGGTTTAGATCAGGGGTCCTCAAACTTTTTGTGGGCATGGAGGGACCTATTTAAACTGTTAAATAAAGTCCACAGAACACCTCAGTTGTTTTATGTATTTATGAAAGATTTATTTCATGAACACTATTTAAATGTGTACAATAATAATTTTGTCTATTTATAAGAGCTATCATTTGTTTTTTTTAATCATAATCTTACTATATCTTAATATAATCTTATACAAAATGGCAACACTGTGATTGATTCATCACTGAGTTCAAGAGCTGCTATATTTTTATGTGTGATAAGTAGAACACTGTCTGGCCTCTACAGCATACCTGCACCAGAGCAGCATGTGGACTGTCCTGATTTGTGGAACTAGATCATGGTCAGACTAGATTTTAATTTTTCACTGTCAGCATGTGCTTTTTGTGCACTTGTGTGTGTGTGTATTCGTATGCAATGCTCTTGGGAAAGAAATTCTGCAGGGCTTGATAATGCAGCGTTATACTCAGTATGCGCTCAGTCTCTGCCTTAATGCACTTGGTGACTATGGCAGCCCCTTGCATCACTGGGCCAATATTGAGTGCTAGCTGTCTTAGAAAGTAAATGCCCTAAGAGTGTGTCTCAGCTTTATAAAGAGGTGACAAACACAATTCCAGAGTCATCAGCAGCCATTGCTCGAGCATGCCACAGCACTCACTCCTCTATCAGTGTGTAGAGCATGAGTCCTACATGGTGGATCATCAGAAAAATCCAATTTCCCTGTGGATTAAAGAGCTAAGACAAGAGACATGCTTGTCTCTATCGACCGTAGCATTTGTCTTCACTCTGATGGACTGACAAACTAAGAATTGCTAACTGGAAAGGATATGTACTCTTCTGTAGTCATCCTGCTGGAGAAATGGGGTTACTTCTGTCTTTAGAGTGGCACTGCTGCTGTAGGCCAGAGATGCTCAAAATTGGTCATATACTGTTTCTTTCTGTCAATAAACTGTCACGTAAATGTATAGAAGCAATGCATGGTCTGGCCTGCTGTCTGCTGCATTGCTCCCACTGCTATTTCCTATATAACATATCTTGCTAGTGATGTAAAGAATAATGATTTAGATACAGTTCTTAGACTTTAGGCTCTGGTAGGTTGCATTGCATGTGTTTGAATGACTGACAGAAGAATCTGGTTAATTGTGTGATTATATAGTCTGTCTGCATCTGACACACGATGGGCCATATTTAGAGTTGATGAATTAAAGGTGCATTAGGTAAGATTAGTCTTTTATTTTAAGATTATATGTCTAACAGTCAGCAATTGAATGATTCCCGCCCATGGTCATGAAGCTCCGCCCCCAGGATCTACAGTGGCCCATAGAGTGTCTATAAACTGACTGACAGTAGATGGTTCCAAACACAAACAAGCATTCTGGATCGGAAGCCCGGGGGTTTTCTCACCGACTTAAAACACTTTCGCTAATGCCACAACTTAATCCATTGTTGTTGTTGTTGTTGTTGTTGTTGTTGTTTTAAATCATGTTCTACATATTTTCCAGGTTATTTGTATATGTAAGGCTAAATAAATTTACTATTGCACCTTTAAGTCATCAAAAAATTACAGCAATACTTGCACAGGACAAGTTACGAGTATTCAATGTTTTTGTTCATTCAATGTGATAATTTGCAGTAGAAGGATAATTTGACCATGCACCAATCTGCTATGCTTACAGCTCACGTTAAGTAAGTGTAGTTAAAAAATTAGGTCCTTGAGATAAGCAATTAAGATGTTTTCTCCTCCTATGTCCTCTGTGAGAATTATTTCTGTACTTAATATTGGTCTAAAGTGACATTCCATAGTTTTCAGCTGAATACATGAATTTCACCGTGACATAGTGTGGTTACATCAAACTGTCAGCCAGTGGCATTGGACTTAATACTGTTCTTTGCTTTAATACATGCTTTAATATATGTAACAAAAACACATTTTCTGCTTCTTGCTTTTTCTGCCACAAAGTTAACATACTGTCACAGAACCGCCTGTTTACTTCCTGTTTTCAGCTCCACCTTGTCAACATCCCTTGATCATTATTTGCACCTGTGTCTAGTTTGTTCTCACACATGTCTTGTGTTGTTCTATAATTACCCCTGTTTATGTGTTTACATATACACACTTTTTTGCTTGTTTTCTGTATTTGTGGAGTATTGAGAATGTTACTCCAGTAATAATAACTGACGGCACAGTGCTGTAGTAGGTAGTGTTGCTTCCTCACATATGCATAGTCCCTGGATTGATCCTAAGCTCAGGTTACTGTCTGTGTGTGAGTTTCACATGTTCTCCTCATATCCAGTGTTCCCAGGATAGGCTCTGGATACATCCTGACCATGACCCGGATACTGCCTCGTGAGTAATTATACACTGGTAACCAGGATTAATGGTTTCCAGTATTGGGTTCTAGTCTCCTAATTCTTCAAATCACGTTTGCTTCCCACTTACCATGTAGTGCACGACTTTATTTTTCAGCCACTTTAATTTGTCGTCCAAATTCTTCTTGGACAATCCTATTTCCTTTATAATACTCCACTATATTATTACCTGTAGTTCAAAATAAGTCATATGTACACTACTGTATACTACTGCTCCTCAAAAGGAGAGGACTAAGAGCTGCTTCCCCCATGCCATCAGAACCCTGAACTCATGACCACTACTCCAGCTCCTATCACTTAGGTCCTGTTTACACTAGTGCGTTTTACTACGGCATTTTCAACCTTCAAAAACAAAGACTTTTGGAAACGCCGAAGACCCCGTTTTAGTTGGAAAACTCTGGACTCGCGTTACAGTGTAAACAGACCAAAACGAAGACTTTTGAATACGAAGGAGTGGTTTCCCACATTCGCTTCCTGATTGGGTGTTCTAGATCATTGCGTATCCTTCCCTGATTCGTCAAGCCCTTACCATATGACCATTACGCTACCTTGATCGTATACACAACAACCTGGAGACTTAACCGTAGGCTTTGCTGGCTTTATTGTCATTCTTAGCAGCCATTGTGCAGTTAAATTCTGTATTTTACAATACTGCAGCTGCCTACATGCGCAAGAGGCGAGCTATGATTAGAGCAATTGGCAACAAATATCATTTCAAGCGGCGTAAGTCCTACATGGAACGCCGGTTTGTTGTGCCTGCCGGTGACTAGCAACCAACTTCCTGTTTACACTTGTATGCGCATACCCAGTGTGCATGAATGGTCATGTGACATGCGTATTCGGTCATGTAGTGTGGACGGAGATTGTTTCTGAAACACAGCGGAAACGCCAGTGTGGACAAGGATCGATTTGAAAACGCACTCGTGTAAACAGGGCCTTACACACACACACACACACACACACAGCACCAGGACATAGCTCATACTGTATATCTCACATGTGATGTTTCCAAACGCACTGGACACTTTAGTGTATATACATATGTACATAGTTATATAGATACATATGTACAGTACCTTTTGTGTACCATATGTGTATTATTTGTCTGCTCTTGTGTGTGTCGTCTTCAACAGATACACACTGTGTGTGTGTGTGTGTGTGTGTGTGTTCATGTTCTGAATGCTTACAGTATGTGAATGATGTGAGAATAGTGTCAGTTACACACAGACGGTGCATTAAGTTGTAACTTAGGCAATATCTTCTGTCTTGTTTACTTTTTTCTCCACAAGTAAAATTGACAGATTGGAATTTGCAAGATACAAAGTTGCCTATGGTCAAACCAGAACAAAACAGCTATTTGAGTGTAAGTGACACTGTTCTTGCTGTCTCTATTGCTCTCAAACTTATTCTTCTTTGACATTCACCATTCTTTGCATTTTCAATGAATGTTACGTGTTCTTTTCCCCAGGCCTGTGACTCTCCATGTCTGTTTTTATCTCTTCTCTTCATCTCTTGCTTTTTTCACTTAAACTCAGCACCCACACTAGTACAACAGCAGGAAAGGCAGGAGTGTGTGTGTGCGTGTGTGTGTGCTCTCTCTCTAAAAAAAGCGCCAGCTTAGCTGTGCAGTTACAGGCTAGCTATCCTTTACATAATGCCTCACACAACAAAAACCCTCTGTGTCATCTGCCTCCCTCTCCATTTCCTTATTTTACATCTAAAAGTGAGAAGCAGTGGAAATAGAAAGCATGTCAGAAAGGAGGTCAGTGGGAGTGTGTGTGTGTGTGTGTGTGTGTGTGTGAACACGTGATGTAAAATCACACAGTCTTTGATGAAGTGTGTGTCAGTACTGTGTGTGAGTGTGGTGATACAGTATTATAGGCCTGGAATATCACTGTATTTTTCTGGCAATGAGCAGACAACAAATAAAGGACTCCTCGCTGGTGGCTTGCTAATTTGTTCGGGTGTCAGTTTTTTCCTGTTTGCACACAGCTGCTATTTAATTGTGGTTATAAATTGACAGGAATTTCCCTGACTTGGTTGTTGTGACTCAACAGGGAGTGTGGCATTCAAAATCCACCATACAGTGGTTGGTCACCTGCCAATTCCCACCCACCCTCCAGCGCTCCACATCCTACAACACCTACCAACTGCGAAGGGTGAGGGCTAATATGTGCTTCCTCTGAGAAATCAGCCAATCGCATCCAACCACACAACACGCTCAATTCCCTCTTCCGTATACATGAACTCACAGAAACACACTATTGGCTAATGTCACTGTGACTCTGCCGTCCCTCCCACCCAGAAAGAACAGACAATTTTGCTCCCTTGGCTCCCGGCCATAGATGGCTACGGTATTGTTAGGATTCAAACTCAGGATCCCCCAGCAACAGGGTGAACACTGTTGTGCCACTTGGGAGCTGCAGGGATATTTTTTCATGTAGTTTTATTCAAATTTATGCTAAATTTCCCACTCTTTTGATGTCCATTATTAGCACAGATGCAACACCAAAATGCTATTGTTCTTACTTCAAGCACAAGTTTAAGGGAGCTTTCACATATCCAGTGTTAAGTCTGATTAATTCTAACCCTGTTGCTATTTCCTCTTTGGTGCGGGTTTGCGCAGGTGAGAACATACTGTAGCAGTCATACTTTGGTGTGGACCAAAACAACCATTCTGCATGGTTCCAACTCAACTCCGGTGCAGTTTGATTGCAGTGAGAAAGCAATTCAGTTCGGATTTGACCCAAATACAGGAACCAAACATGCTGTGTTTTGGACGCAATTTTTCTGTAAATGTGAGCTGCTAAAATGAGGTGCGAGGTGCAAACTGAGCCAAAGAGCTAAGTGCTGTGGAAATCTTGTGTGTTCTGGAGATTTGGACTAACAATCAAAAAGAGAAAATAAACAGTAAATGCAATACAAATTGTAATAATTCTTTTTTAATGCACGCTTGTCAAAGGTTTTTTTTTATTATTTAAAAAAAAAAAAAAATTTACCTTTTTTTTCTGACCTAGGAAAGTATCTTACAACTTAAACTGGACAAATCAATTGTGAAATGTGATTCCGTTGATGTGAAATTATGAACAAAACATTACAGAACAATTACAGAACATAGTTCACACATATTCACACAGAAGTACATTGCTCTCTCTCACTCTCTCTCTCTCTCTCTCTCTGTCTTACATGTCCTATTGTTGACATGGGAACTGCATCAATGTATATTATGGCTAAATATAATCCAGCCCCTGAACCTAACGAACTCCTAGTGGACTAAACATTCTCTGAAGAGCCTGTTCCACAGTGCAGACCTCTACCTCACTTACACCAACCTCTTCTTAGCTCAGGCACTCAGCTGCTTCCAAAGCCAGCAATTACTGTGTGTGGGCTGCATTCAGAGTTAAGTTCAAAAGATATGTCGGGGATAAGTGGGGGAAAGTTAGCCATATTCAGGCTGGTGCTAAACAGGTGCTTAACATGATTTTCAGAGCAGCTCATGCAGATTATTCAAATGACCTGTGGGTAAGTCACGCTTACAAGGTTGCCAGATTTTCCTTGTGTACAGTGATCCCTGTGAGAAGCGACTAACCTGAGACATCTACGGATGCCCATTACTTGTATTGGCCATGGTTGAATATTGGTGTTGAAGTGAAACCCAACAAAGGGTGGACAAATCAGTAGCCCGGTTGCCCAGGATAACAATATTTCATGTTGGGGCTATACATTTTTTATATGTAGTTGCCAGTGGTGGCTGGTGGTTTTTAAAATAGGTGACGCACAGGTGTTGGTTATTGAAGTATACTGTATATCTGTGTGGACTCTATTTCATTTATTTCATCTGTTGGTCTGCCTTCCTGTTTATTTCTCAGTCTCTCCTCAAAAGTAAAAGCATCAAAAAATTTTGTCCAAAATCAGGTCGACAAAATTTGTGGTTTGTGAGCTAAGCTAGTTCGATTTCACTGAAGAAGGTAGTGACAGCTAGATATCTAGACCTATACATAAAGCAGATCATTACAAATACTTTTATACTTTTATAACCTTTATACTTACAATTTATTTACAATATTTGCCAAATGCAATGAAAAAAAAAAAACAAGCTACACTAGTTGTGTAAAACTGATTCGGTTACCAGTTGCAGCACTCTGTCAGACCTGCACCAATATATTTAAGTTTGAGATGTCAGTCAGTTCATTACTATTTGAATGATTGGTTAAGAGGGTCCTCCCTTTTGGAAGGTCTCCCAATCATCTGTGATGTGTCACAGGCAGGACAAGTGAAGAGTACATCCATCAGATATTTTTTTTCTAAGGAAAACCCACCCAAAATGACAGTTTAAAAGCCTGTTGTCCAATGAGTGCTAATCTTTGCTCCATTAAAACATATTATAGAAGCAGTGCATTATTGGAGTTGTGTCGGTGGTGTGTTCGGTTGACAGAAAGACAATTTTTACTAGGCGGATTAATTAGCATGCATGCATACTAGGCGGATTAATTAGCATGTGTGGAAAAAAAGCACAGTGAAAAACCCCTGCTAGCACAACATGCTGTAAGTTAAACATATGTGGTTAAACATATCAACAGCACAGCACATAACTGAAATTTTAGCCAGTGGCTTGCTAATGCTTTGTTGAGGCAGCAAACATGATGTGCTACATGATGTCTTTGACCCCTTTAGTCTGTATTAACGCACTTAACTAGCTACCTGGCTGTTTGTTATTATGTTACATTAGCTACCACATTTTAGAAGCCTTTATTGTTACACATACATTACAGTGAAATTCTTTTCTTCTTCACATAACCCAGCTTGTTAGGAAGTTGGATCACAGGGTCAGCCATGATACAGCGCCCATGGAGCAGAGAGGGTTAAGGGCCTTGCTCAAGGGCCCAACAGTGGCAGTTTGGCAGTGCCAGGGCTTGAACCCCCCGACCTTCTGATCCGTGACCCAGAGCTTTAACAGTTGAGGTTACCTAGTTACCTGCCCTACACCACTGCCCTAGTCATTTAGGTTCCTCAGCAACCAATACATCAGGATCAGGCAGCACACTGGAGCTTTCACCTGCCCAGCGGGCTAACTAATGAAAAACGTTGCCTTTTTTTTTTATTTAGCTCTTAATACAGTATTGCCCTGGAGTGGAGCTGAACTGAAAAGCACTTTAGTTCAATATCTGAATATGACTCATGTGTATATAAATAAAATGCTCACCTTCTTCTTCATTTTTACATTCTTGAAAATGGCATGTACTCTCCAGGTCTTAGCAAACATGGCTCCAAATGCTGTCGTGTAACCCACGATGAGGATCCACGTGCGAACCTGCGCAGGAGACACATCATTTCAGCTAGAACGACTCCAAACAAAGCTTTCACTTACTGATGGCTCACATTGCAATGATCATTCTGGTTTTTTTATTTTACTATGTACTATGACAAGAAAAAAATGAATACTACAAGATTTTTCACTTGCAACCATTTCAGGTTGACTAGTTTATAAAATGGGATGTTGACTCTCTTTCTCTTGTATCATTCAGAAGCTTATATGGTTATGTGTGATAATCATTTATAATTACCTTTGATTCCTACTCCTGTGTGATTTTGTTTGTTTACTTTAATTCCTATAATGACAATATGTAGAGTCTGTATTTTTAGGTTCACACAGACTTTGTGTGTTCATAGAGTTATAGAATAACTATAATAGAATAACTACTGTATAACTATAGAATAACTTGAATAAGTTGAATTTCATGTCATGACAGTTCTTACTAATGCTAACTCTAGTTGAAACATCATAGGTTTTCGGGGCAGAGTGTGTGCATGGACGGGAATGGGGGGCAGACTCAAGGAGTAAAAAAATACATTCAAATCTTATTCTACTCTAGTTAGTCTTTTGAGAGCTAGTCTTGCCAATTTCTTTTTTTAATCTTGCCTAATGCACCTTTAAGGTTTGATTAAAAATTTATATATTTTTCATTTATACACATGATTGTGTTACAAAAAGGTTGATGGTTTTTCTTTTTCTTTCGTTGCAGGAATCACAGCTCCGTGTCACACTCTTACAAAAACAGTTGCTTTGTTTCTTTACAATGTGAATGCACTGTAAGATACACATTTCTCTACAAACCCTGTAGCTTAGCACTACCATAAAACTACACAGCAAATCAACTACACTATATCCAAGATTTTTCCATTTCAGCTTCATAAAATTTGTTATACAGCCATGGCTTCTCCTGGAAACACTGATGTGGACTTTAACCTTGTTAACCAACAACCGACACATCATTTCATCACAAATCCAGTCAAGGTGTTCTTATTTTTTTCCGATTAAAGTCTGAGAGTGAACTTGTTAACAGCCAGTAACCTCAAGATAATTGCCCTCCAAAAAACAGCCAAGAATTTCATAACTACATGAATCGAATGTATTGTACGATTAGAAAACAAAATGTTGTGGCATTTATTGCTGTAGCTCTGCTACTCTGTTGATAAAATAGTTGCTTACAGGCTTGAGAGATGAGTCAGGGGTGAGACAGGCTCATACAGCTTGAGCAGTAGCTCCTGAAGTTAAGCTAGATAGCAGGAAAACAGTGAAAGAACTAACACTCTCTGACCAAAAATAGATCTGCAGCATTCCTTCTTTTTCATCTTTATCGTCATCTTTTGTTTCTTGCTTTCATTGTTGTCATTGTTGTTTCCTTTTTTTCCATTTCCCCTCAATTTAATCTATTTTTTCTGTGCGAAGCACTGCATGATAAAAACTGTTCCTCTTCTGTTGCCAGAATAAATCTGTGATGAATAAATCTGAGGAGGGTGATTTCAGCATTGGGAACTCATTTATTTTTGAGATTACTGAAGAAGAACTTGTACATATGCATATAAAAGCTAAAGACTATAATGAACGGCAATAATTTTGAGCCATAAAAAAAATTCCCTATTTTATGTGAAAGATTCAATTACAGAGCTGGATAGTTTGAGGCAACCAAATAATTTGTTTACATCCAATGAAGCATTGTAGATATCTGAGTATCTGTTGTGTTACTGCCGGAAACAACTTGCTCTGATCCTTTCAACTCTAGGAAGCTACGGTTTGTAGTCATTAAATCATTTTGTGGTAAATAAAAGAATTCCAACAAAGAGTGATTTGACTCGAGCACAGTCTGCACTAAAATGGAGAAGATCCTTTTTGACTTTTCACTAGAACATAGTCCTCAAAAAAGAAGATTCGGTAATGCATCATTTAAGCCTGGTATTCACAGAGCTACGTAACACCTACATAAGCCCTTCTTTACAACTCTCATAACTTACATAAACCTTTCTAATACTACAGTCTGCTTTTGTATGCTTTTTTAAGTTGACATCGCATCTTTTTTAATTATTTTTTTGTTTTTTGATGATTTTTGATGACGATGACACCAAATTTAACACACCTGCTCCCCATTCACACCTGAGACCTTGTAATACTAACAAGTCACATGACACCGGGGAGGGAAAATGGCTAATTGGGCCCAATTTGGACATTTTCACTTAGG
>JANDJT010000141.1:3328623-3353740 GCA_024331685.1 Stegophilus panzeri | reverse complement strand
ACATTTTCCCTCCTATAACAGCACACCCCATTCTGTTTTATTTCTTACATAAAGGTCTGAGAAAATGCACATCAAAACTGGCAAAATAAATATTCTGATGCTGAATAAGCACTGAAAACTGTATACACAGACATGCAGTATGTCAGTTGTTAGTCACGGCTTATGAGGAGATCATGTAGCCCTATGGATACCAGCCTTAAGGAAAGTATTACCAAAGATACTTCCACTTTAAGAAAGAGGAAGATAAACACCTTATCTCTATTTCCTAGTTTGATTTACCCCAAAAGCACTGCCATCAAACTATCATCACTCAGGAAACATTAGAATGAAAGAGCTTAAGTACAGACACAATGATGGCTCGTTTTATCAGAGCTGTCTGCAGGAATACTGATTGCTCAGCTGGCATCCATCATCACTGTTATCAGAACGCCAGCCTTTGTCTCGGCTGTGTGGAGTGGCTGGACTTGGCTCAGGCTACTATCATACGTCACACACCATACAAGTTTTGGACTCTCCCCAAGGACTTATGCCTTCACAGCAATCAAAACTTCTTAATTAAATAGAGGTTGAGATCGTCAAGTTCCGACAACGAGTAGCAGGACAACTTGCCAGAATCATCTGAAGGGAAGCTCAGCGTTATATAGTATGCCAGTGTATGGAGAGTGAAGGTGGAATTGTTCTTTAATTACATTTGGCTGCACCTGTTCATGTCAGAACACAGATGTGGGTAAAAGAACAGTCACTACTCACAGTGCACAAGGTCTCGAATGCTTGGTCTGAGACAAAGGAGCCGTCCAGGCCAAAAAGGAAGATGGAAGCATAGGACAGCATGCCTCCGAGGATGATCAGGTTGTTCATGTAAGGACTGGACATTTTAATCAGTCTGTGCAAAAACAAAAGAGAACATTGTGCTGACACACACACACACACACACATACACACACATCCCATATTCATTACATAGTGTAAGGCACTGGTTCTCAAAGTGGAGTCGAGGACCTCCAGAGGTCTGTAAAGTATAGTCTGTGATTTTTTTATTTTGTTACAGAAGTGAAAATCACAAACCACCATTATCAAAGTTAATATATTTATTATTGAGTTATTATTCTATGTGACTGGTCACTAGAACTGAATGGGTTTAGTGTGTAATATTAATAAATAATGTTTACATGAATCTAATGTGTTCTGTCAGTAGAGACAAAAAAAAATGCTCTATGGTTCCAATACATAGCAAAATTATTATTAAACATATTTAAATAACGAGCCTAATACTTATGTAGTTTATTATACACAGTGGAATTGATTTTACAGTTAAAGTGGTCCCTGGCTGCGGAATGTTTGAGAACTCCTGGTGTAAGAGTATGACGTGCCTAACCCCATCCTGACCTGTGGTTTCGGTTTTTGATGTTGAAGAAGAGGAAGGCGCCTGCCATGAGCATGCCGAGGATAGTGATGGTGGACAGGATGCTGTAAAGTGGTACGTTGATATGGCGTCGCTCTAGACGCACAAACGTCCGGTCTTTGGGAGGCTCCACACCTAGGATGGACACACACTCACTAAGCCTAAAGGAGAAATGACACTTTATGCATGCTTACATTTTCTCTAAAATGCCATTTTCAGATAAACAGCATTATAATGTGATTTTTTCACACGTCAGAAAGATCACCCAGTTGAGAAAGACTGCTAAAGCACCGAGTTAAACAATAGCAGAGTTTTATGCTAATGGCTTGAGTTCAGCTTCTGATTCTTTAATCCTGTCAGAATCTGCCACCCTGCCAGCTGGACTAAATTACACACGGTTTTCAGAGCATTGCTGTTTCTTACTTCTTTGAGTGAGAGTGATGGGACAGATAGATAGATATTGGGCATTTTGGCTTATTAATTTTCCTTTTCATCAAACTACTACATAAAATTGTATCTATGAGTTTGTATTTGAATAAGTTTCTCTCCATTGGGCATTTATTATTGGGCATTTTGGCTTATTAATTTTCCTTTTCATCAAACTACTACATAAAATTGTATCTATCAGTTTGTATTTGAATAAGTTTCTCTCCACCGTCTTTGTTGGTGAGATAACTAATGATTGAAAACTTTTGGCTCTGGTCATTTATACCACAGTTTGGGAGTTTATTGACTACTGTCTACTATTATAAGGTCATATGTACACCGATCAGCCATAACATTAAAACCACCTGCCTAATATTGTGTAGGTCCTCCTTGTGCCACCAAAACGGCTCTGACCCGTTGAGGCATGGACTCTACAAGACCTCTGAAGGTGTGCTGTGGTATCTGACACCAATCCTTTAGGTCCTGTAAGTCGTGATGTGAGACCTCCATGGATAGGACTTGTTCGTCCATGCACAGATGCTTGATTGGATTGAGATCTGGGTAATCTGGAGGCCGAGTCAACACCTTGAGCTCTTTGTTATGTTCAAAACATTCCTGAACAATTTTTTAAATGTGGCTGGGCGCATTATCCTTCTGAAAGAGTCCACTGCTATTAGGGAATTCGTTTGCCATGAAGGGGTGTACTTGGCCTGCAGCAATGTTTCACATTGCCTCCGCTGGCTTGCCTTCTTCCCATAGTGCCGTTTCGGAGATGCTCTGACCCAGTCGTCTAGCCATCACAATCTGGCCCTTGTCAAAGTTGCTCAGATCCTTATACTTGCTAATTTTTCCTGCTTCCAACAAATCAACTTTAAGAACTGACTGTTCAATTTTGCTGAATAAATCCCAGCCCTTGGCAGGTGCCATTGTAATGATATAATCCATGTTATTCACTTCTCCTGTCAGTGGTTTTAATGTTATGTCTGATTGGTTTAATGATCTACAATATATGTCTCAAATAGCATTGTGCATTGATATTGCCCAAGTCATGTATTTGAAGGAAGGATATTGTGAATACTCCTCACCGTGCATGCTTAATTCAACTCTGCCCTGAATACAGTGTATATAAGTGTTTTGGCTGAGGTTGTGATATATATTTCGAAACACAAAAATATGCAAAAGCAGAAAGAACTGACAATAATATAGGCATGGATATATTTCAGAATTTATTTCAAGTGTTTATTGAAGCGTTTATTTATTATTTAGCTTCATATCTATGGTATGAAGAAGTTACTCAGTAGTCAGCAGTTTCAAGGTCCTGAGAAACAGGCTGCTTCACCACACTATAATGGTCTTAAACACAATTCAAAGGCAAATTATCTGTAGTCTATTTATTTGAGTTAACAGGACTTTGCAAACAACCCTCTGTTCTGTGTTTGTGGTCACTGACCACAGTGTTTTGTCACTTCTTTTCTCCTTTGCTTACTTTGCAAGCTTTTGTCTGTGTTCCAATTGATTCCTATGGCTTGTCTTACCAAGTTCTATTTGAAGACATGCCTGACATCAAAAAGAAGCATTTCCTTGTAACGCTGTGTGTCTATTTGTGTGTGTGTGTGTGTGTGTGTGTGTGTGTGTGTGTGTGTGTGTGTGTGTGTGTTATTGGTATAGTATACAGAAGAAAATGCTGGGAATCAACCATGACGAAGTTTACAAAGAATGTGAACTCAAAAAGGCAATGGAGGAAAAAACAAACTAATAAATTATTCATTAGATCATACAAATGATAAAAGAAGACAGAAACAAACACACGCACACACTCACAAGGCCACACTGTGCTGGACTTTCCTTACCTTGGAACCTCATGGTGTTGTTGATAAGGTCCAGAATGTCGGCGATGGCATTGTACTCCCCAACTTTTACTTCCTGGCCCTCTGCAAGAGACAGCAGAAGTAAGTTGAGAACAGCTCTGATAAGAGCTCTAGTCTGAATCACTCCTTTAGTCTGGGAGATAAAAATACAGCATGTCTAGCAGTGGAGAACGGACATTAACTCAAGTGAGCATTAGAGCATCTAACCATGGAGCTCTATAGCAGAGTTCTTTGCCACTGTGTGTCTTTTCTCCTTTGTGCTGTTTCTGTACTTTACACATGAGCTACATGTAGTCACAAGATCTGCAGTAGAACTTGATTAGCTACAGTCCCCTCCGAAACTATTGAACTAAGGCCAATTCATTTGTTTGTGCTGTACACCAAAGACATTTGGGTTTGAGATCAAAACATGGATATGAGACGAGAGTTTAGGATTTCAGCTTTTATTTCCTGGTATTTACATCCAAATGTGTTAAAAAAAAAAAAAAAAAAAAAAAAACTAAAACAAAGCACCGTTTGTATCAGACTACCCAATTTTTAGGTCATCAAAAGTATAGGAACAGTTAAGACTTGAAGTAAATTAAAGTAAGTTTTCCAGGCTTTTACTGCAGCTTCTTTCAGTTGTTGTTTGTTTTGTGGGTTGTCTTCCTTCCATCTCCTCTTCAGGAGATGAAATGCTGCTCAATTGGGTTGATTGATTTGGTGATTGATTTGGTGATTGATTTGGTCAGTCCAAAACCGTACACTTTTCCCCCCTGAGGAATTCCTTTGTTGAGTTGGCAATGTGTTTTGGATCATTGTCTTGCTGCATGATAAAGTTCCTCCTGATCAATTTGGGATGCATTACTCTGGATGCACCAAAGGATGTTATGAAGAAGCGAGGCTGGGGTTGATTTCGTTCTAGCCCAGACTGTAGATTCATACAGCATTAACACATCTGTAACATATTATCAGCAGTGATTGAGAAGGCACACAGAGTCGCAGAAATAGAGAAATAGAGTCGCAGATGTACTGCACATGAATGATGTTTTTTATTTCCTCTACCATCCTTTTTTCCTCCTCGAAAATCCTTTTGGAGGCATAACTAAGTAGCACACATTGTCTAATGAAAGTACAAATTACAGATGAAAAAACTGTAGGTTTAGTGATTCTTCTTCTTCCTCTTCTTCTTCTTCTTATTATTAGAACAAAAGGAATATAGCTTTTCTGTTTACTGTGTTTGGTATTTGGAGGAAACAATGCATGTATGCAGTAGAGCATTATGGACTTAAAACACTTAAAAAAAAAATTCATCACAAATCCAGCTGTCCAATCTGCCTTAAAGTGTACTTCACCCCACATTATTGCCCCCAGTAGTTACATAGTTTCATTTTCAAACTATTGATACATATTAGACATTAGACCTCCATGTAATATTAGAGCCATCATTGATACAGAACAGAAATTACATTTATATTAATAACCAGGCTTGCATTTGGCACAATAAATGGAGTAATGTCTTTTCTCCTATGAGGAAAAGATGTTAAAAAATAATGAAGCAATAACACATGAAGGCTATTTGAACATTAGGTTGTGTAACTAGATATGTTTGTGGTTATGTGTCCGTAGGTACCATGAAAATGATCTTGAATAACAGTTAATTACAAATAAACCCAAGGCATCTCACATATATCAGATCTAATCTTATTGACAGTTTGTATATGTCTCATGGGCATACTACAAGAATTTCTATAAACTGAGTGACATGCATAAGGAAACAATCATGAGCAGATCTGTAATGTCATAAATTTATTTATTTCATCTCATGTGTTTATGGGTTTTCCTAGAATTGAATTAGAAGTGCCTTGTAATATTGTTAATGAAACTGAAATTGTGTCCTCATTTATGAGTGTTAATGTGACTGAATTTAAAAATTTGTCAATGTAAGAAAATAATATAAATGACAGAATGGAAACTATGTTTTTCTGCTTATTTGAATGCTATTTTTGTCCCTGCTCTATGTGTGGAAAGGTGGATGAGGCTGATTGCAGCTGTCTGTGCTAGTTATGGCCTGCTGAACATGCAGCCATGCAGGCAGCTCTCTCTGAGCCACAGCCCGAAACACCATTACAGGCCACAGGATCACTGCTAACTGCACGCGCCCCTAGCCAAGCCCCCCACCTCCACCAGCCACCCCCCTCCCTCTCTATCTCTCTCTCTCATTAGCAGTCAGCACCAAAACTTCCAGCCCCTTAACTGTGTTTTCAGAAGAGCTTTTTTTCTTGGGTGTTTACATTTGAGGCGACAATTCAGTGGCCAAACTAGGCTAATGGGTTCATGCATGCATGGCATGTTTAATGGCTTCTTCCAAGCTAACAGCTCTTATCAGGTAAAGGCTATTGCTACAGTCACTGAGCATTAGTTATATTTTGACATATGTAATTAGAGTAAAATAGAATGTTAAGTATGTATAAGCTTATGATTAGTGCATGTGGTAGTTTTGGAAACTATGCTAAATATTTCAAATTGATTAATTCTAGTTTGTGCACATACATACAGTATAGGGTAGGTATATTCAACTGCAATTTCTGAAGTTCTAGCTACATACTTGAGTGCACAGCAAATATTGCTCCTGTGGATACAGACCACATGTCATATCACAGCAAACCAGTGACTACATTTCCCATCCTGCACTGCGGCCTATAAAACATAGCCACCATGGACCGCAATTCCCAGAACACTCATTCATTCTAATCACGCACACCTGCATCCAGTCTCACACACAATCACACCACAGTTTAAAAGGGACTTTCGAGGTATTCTCTCTTTGTGAAGTATTGAGTGTTATCACCATACCAAGCATTTGTACCCTGTTCCTCATTTTGGTTCATGTTCTTTGATCTTGTTTCTAGTTTCTCGTTCTTGATTCTTGCCTTGCAGGCATAAACGTTCTCGTTTATGCCTGTTTGCAGATCGCCTGACCCATTGCATGTTTTTGACCATGCTATTGTCTCATGATTTGGATTTGTCTGCCTGTCTCTCTTTATTAAAAGCTCTTATCTGCACTTGCATCCGTCCTAACCTCCATTACGTCCTTTTCGTGACACCACAGATGTCTGTGGCATCGAGATTTGGGATCCCCGGCAATACCATCACCTCCCTAAATGGATAAGTAAACAGATATGAAAATGCTTTTATTTATCGAAGAGCTGCTTTCAGGTAAATCATTTGCATAAATAAATGTGCGAGGACACTGAGCTATGGCCATTTTTTTTTTTTTTTTAATATGTTTGTTTGCCTTTGCTACACTATTTTTCAAGTGGTTGGTTCGAACTGCTTAAAGACTTTGCTAGGAACAAATCCAGACCATGGCCCACCAATTGATGAGGGAGTCTCATCTTCGACATTAATTCAGTTAATAAGCAGGTATATGATTTGTGACTACAGGAGTAATTTGGCAACATTAACTGTATATTAATGTTTTAGTTATTATTTCCATATTATATAGGTGTTTCTGGAAATGTATATTACCCTCAATATAAAGTGTTAGACTCAAATTTTTACCTGAATACATCATTGAGTTTTATACATATTTAAACAATATAATTAAGAGCCATAAATTGTGGAGGTCTCTTTTTATATGTCTTGTGTTGAGACATTGTAACACCTCCATTAATACAATAAGAACATAAAACAAAACACTAATAAGGTGTACACTTCATAACTATGAAACAGTGTCTAATATGTGGCCAACTATACTGTAGATATACTTAATAAACAATTGAACGGTAATATCTCTGGACTCAAACCTCCAGGTTCCCTAGAGCCTGAGGTCTAGTTCTGTATGAGTTTTTATTTTATGTTCTCCCCATGTCTGCATGGGTTTCCTCCCATTTCCCAAAAACATGTACAGCAGGTAGGATGATTGGTGACTCTAAAACGCCCATAGGTGTGAATAAGTCTGTGAATGTGGGTATGCACAGTGCATGGTTCCATTCTTGGAGTATTCCCGCCTCACTCCCAGTGCTCTCAGAATAGCCTCAGGATCCATCATAATGTACGTCTACATTTTACGGAATATGACTCGTTTGATATAGCGATAAACCTAGAATGTGTCCTTGCCACTTAAGCGTAAGCATAATTAATGAAACTGCACTGATTCTGTGTCTAAAACAATTTGGACAAAACATATGCTGGGCTTCATTGCAAGGTCATTACCATATCCAGTTTATAAATTTCTCCCCCACCTTGTCCAGATGGAGTTGACAAAGAGGGATATGAGAGATGGGCTCAGAGACGTATGGCAGCATTGAGCAGAGGCTCAACATCTCATTAAATACACGAGCTGGATAATTAACACGCAGTGAATGTGGAGAGGGGTGAGGGACAGTGATGCAGGAGCGAATACAAAGAAGAAGGAAAGAAAGATTGACAGGAAACGATAAATGAGAGATGATAAATTGGTCAAAATCAAAAGAAAATAGAGTGGGAGTTTATTATGAGAAGAAATTAATACATGACCAATATTTAGAAACATCTGTTTCTAGTTTCTAAAATATAGATATGACTCTGTTTACTTGGTTTGTGTTTTATGGGTGTATGTGTGTGAGAGACAAGAGCAATATAGAGAGTACTGCCATTGGGCCACGTGCCACTCTTGTGATTGTTCTAGTGCTGCAATAGCACGTTTACTCCAATGTGTTTTTCACCACTTATCTACGGCTGTCAGTTGTCATCGAATAGGCAGCCAGTTCACAGCTTAATAGGTTTCCCTGTCCTGTTGCTTTAAACATTCTCTCTCTCTCTCTCTCTCTCTCTCATGCACACACACACACACACACACACACACACACACAATGATGTAATATGCTATAGGGGACACCGCTGCAGCTCTGCACAGAGGTAGATAAGACTGAAATGTTGGCTGTGGGTTATGACAAGGGAATCCCCACTCAGAGATTAAATCCTCCACCAAGATCTAATCTTATCTAACTAAACCTCACGCAGGCCTCCAGAAACATGTTGGGTTAGAGACATTAGTATGGGAATTCAGGGCAAGGTTGGCCAAATGCATGCAGCAGACAAATGCATTGCCATGATTATGTTGGTGTTTAGAATATTACAGCTTGAGCACACAGCAGAGGACCATTTAATCAAGACCCTCAAATTAGTGCACAACAATTTGACAAAGACGTTGTGGATTGGAACAATAATGATAAAATACTAGCAAACTTAATAAATAAATAAATAAATAATAATAATAATAAAAAAAGGTTTTAAAATACCACTATAATTCTAGCAGAAAAAGCCCTTTTAATTTCCAGAACAAGATCTACTTTAGACATTGGTCAAATTATAGAATATTTTTTCAAGGGGGATGTGAGTTTAAATGACACATGGGTTGGGAATATTTGAATACTTATTTTGGTTTAGCTAGCAAAGATTTCCCCCAAATGTCACCAATAACTTGATGAGCCATTGATGAATTCAGACTTACATTTATCACTTTTGTGATTTAAAAAAAAATTGGATTTACTGAATAATTCATAGTAGTTAGTGAATAATACACTTTAAGATATGTAATTGGATAATAAAAGTAGACTTTAACAGGTAAATTTGTTATGAAACCTTAAAAATATTTCACCACAAAAAGAAAGATAAAACTAATCTTACTCTGGCAGGCTTAGTAGATACATCAATAGCTAGCCAGCTTACTTACAAAAATAAACCTACCTACTGTGACATTACATAATTAGGCATTAAATCTATCAGCAACATTATAATCGCCAGGGTTTTAAAAATCATTTTATTCTATTTTATTGCCATATTATACAGTAACAAATAGGAATTATACAGGAATTACTGTGAAACAAATAGGAAAGGTGGAATGTATGTCTGGACCTGGTGACAGGTCCTGGAAGGTCATCATACCTGTTTCAAATAGACCATTGAAAGAATCTGATGAAGTGTTTGCTTTTATTGTTCTTTCAACCAATCCCCTTATCTACTCTGTATGATGTTCTTTTTGTGGAATTCTGTGTTTGGTTTATGCCAGATGTAACAGGACCCCTGTCTTCCAAAAAGTTCCATTTTCAACTCATCAAATCATTTCATTTAAGTGTTGATTTAACTGAACAGGCCTGGTTGGATCTAGTCCAGCTGAACCCCATTATGAATGCAGTTTCATAGATTTGGGGAATTAGTAACTACAGGGGCAAATTAAGCCTAGTTTTCACACAAGCCCAGTTGGTATTGGATAACTTTTTTGCTTCAATAAATAACATTATCATTTAAAAACTGTATTTTGTGTTTATTCAGGTTGCCTTTGTTTTAATTACTGAAAGAATTTAGTATGAGATGGATGTCATGGATTTCCCCTCGTGCTAAGCGCCGGAGTGAGTAGCGCACTCAACAGCTCGTGATGCGACAGCAGGCACTACCTGGTTGGTGACATTGACTTTGTTTACTTTTTACTTGTGTTTTGTTATGGTTTCTGTCCTGTCTCCATATGTTATTGGTAAATGGTCTGCACTTATATAGAGCTTTTTTATCCTTAGTGGTTCCAAAGCTGGTTCGCATTCACCCATTCATACACACACACCAATGGTAGCAGAGCTGCCATGCAAGGCGCTAGCTTGTCATCAGGAGCAACTTGGGGTTCAGTGTCTTGCCCAAGGACACTTCGGCATGTGCAGTCATGTGGGCCGGGAATCGAACCGCCAACCCTACGATTAGTGGACAACCCGCCCTACCACCTGAGCCACAGTCGCTCCCTCATGTGTCGTCATTAATCACAGCTGTTTTTGTTTTTACCATTGATTATGTTAAGTATTTAAACCCCTCGTGTGTCTTTGTTCAATGCGAATTATTGAGTGTCTGTACCGTACTGAGCCATTTATCCTCATTTTCGTTTTATGGTTTTGATCCTGTTTTCGTCCTCATTTCCTGATTTGTGTCTAAGCCCAGTTTATGCCCGTTTGCCACTCACATGACTATTTGCTTGTTTTTGACCACGGTTTTGCCTTTCTATTTGTCTGCCCTTCTCTTTAATAAAAGTTTTAACTGCATTTGCGTCCATCTCCTAAAACCATTACATGATAGAGATATACACAAAAACAGAAGAAATCAGGCAAATACTTTTTCACAGTACTGAACTTGCTAGGGTTTGTTTTGTGTGTTCCCAACTTTGTCAGCTGAATGTTCTATAGTTGGGCAATGCTTTTTTGTGATCTGGACTGCATGTGTATCAGTTTTGTTATTTCTAAACATTACTTTTCGTAGACATAGGTGATACCACATAAAGACATTAATGTAGAGAGAAAAAAGGGATATATCAGCTTTAAATTGACTCATTTGGCTTTTATCTAAAGTGACTTACAATCGAGCTGAGCAGATGAAGCCTATTGGTCTTGTTCAAAGGCAGCCTGGCAATAGCCCAAATAGCCCAAAGAGCCCAAATAGCCCAAAGCCCAAATAATCACTGGCCCACCACTGCACTACAGGGAGGGGGCTTATAGGATCATTTTGTAAGCCAATGAGTGCCATCCCATTTCTAAACAACCCCTGACTGCAGATTGCACTTACCTTGAAACTGTGTGAATTTGATAGTTCCCATGCGCTCTCCATTTCTGAACATCACCTGACCCTGTGAAAACATACATAGTTTATCTTCAGATAAACTGCATATAAAACCCACATTGACAGCTACTTAGGCAAGGATACAGGGTACAGTAAGTCATTCACATGTTTATGGCTAGCCTTAAAGAGCCTTATTAAGAGTAATGTACAACTTTACTGCTGCAGCCTTGACTCTTGGTGCAGGGACAACCTAGAGTGTTCCCCATTTGGCCTGCCATGGTCCATGGTTCTGGGCTCATTTATTAAATTAGAGGTCAGAAAATTGATCCTTTTATAGAGGCAAACACAATTAATACTAGCAAAATTGATTGGTTAAATATCATGAGAGCATGAGGTCCCTAAGGAGGTCCAGTTCATGTTGACCAGTTCACAAGCCTATATCGGTTAATGAGACTGATCTCTTGTGAGAATCCAAAGCCAGATACAATGCGCCACCAAAGTCATACTTGATTGCTTGGTGACAAAAGGCTAAAATGGATAATAGGATCTGGGAACCAATATAACACAAAACCCACTGAACATTATGAATTAATGGCTGTTTGACAGGTCACTGTGGATGACTGATCAGATAAAAGAACAAAAAAAGATACTGTAATAAGGGAGACCATTATCCATGAAACCTCCACATTGTGTCAAAACATTGCCTTGTGCTCATTATCTGTTAAGTATTGAGCAAAGGCTGTGTGCCAACTGACTTGGCTAATGAGGCATTGGACTGGATTTGGGTTCAATGGCACCCAGTATTACCGTGGCGATGATTAGAAGTCTGTTGGTTAGTACCCAGGGAAGGGAATGAGAGCCTATCTCATCTCTAAAGACATTCTGCTTTGAAGTGCAGATTAGTCCCTTCAATATGTTCATCTTTATTTTTGAGGCTCTGTTGCATAAATGTCTGCATTACATTCAATTCTCGGACATCTACGTAAATGCCATGTAGTACAAATCACACTAGTAGCTATAAAACTGAGCTTCCTCATTCATATGTCATCTATATCCAATGCACAACAGTTTACGTTGCATTGAGGACACACGGTAGCTCAAGGGTTGAGAGTTCGATTCCCGCCATGGCCCTGTGTGTACGGAGTTTGCATGATCTCCCCGTGCTTTGTGATCTTAGTCCAAAGACTGAGTAGCATGAATGTGTGTGTGATTGTGCCCTGTGATGGACTGGCATCTCATCTAGGGCCCTTGTGCCCCCGGGATAGGCTCCACGTTCCCTGTGACTCAGTAAGGATAAGCTGTACAGAAAATGTATGGATGGAGGATGTTGTATTGTAAAATTTTAAAGTCATGTAAGTCGAGTCTCATATATGTTCTCATACATATTCTCAACTCTTATGAGCAACGCTCATAACCCTACATTTGTGTATACTGACAAATATGAGCATGGCCAAAAAGCTTGACAGCAATTTTAATAGCATCCTTTGTAAATAGTGCATGCATGTACACTATATGGCCAAAGGTTTATAGACACCTGACTCTCACACCCATATGCAGTTCTGCCCCAATCTATTGGCACAAAGTTGAAAGCACCCAATTGTATAGGATGTCTTTGTATGATGAAGCATTACATTTCCCTTCACTGGAACTAATGGGCTCAAACCTGTTCCAGCATGACAATGCCCCTGTGCACAAAATGAGGTCCATAGAGAACGTTTCTTTTTTTTTTGCCAAGGTCAGAGTGGAAGAACTTGAGTGTCCTGCACAGAGATCTAAACTCAACCCCACTGAACACCTTTGGGATGAACTGGAAAGCTGACTTCAGCCCAGACCGCCTCACCAACCATCAGTACCTGATTTCACTAATGCTCTTGTGGTTGAAAGGGCAAATTCTCCAAAGCCATTCTCCAAAGTCTAGTGGAAAGCTTTCTGAGAAGAGTGGAGGATACTATAACAACAAAAGGGGGACTAAATTTGGAACAGGCTGTTAAAAAAGCACGTATAGGTGTGATGGTCAGGTGTCTACATATGTTTGTTCATCTCTCTGTGTTGTAGTATGCAGTATGCATATGTGTCCCAATATACTCGTCTTCCTTCTGTGCCAAATTATGCTTATTATATTCACCCAAAATAAAATACATACCCAGTTTACGTATTTGTCCTTTCCCGTTCACACAAACACCCAAAGTATATGGTTGGTGTCATGAAATCAGTAAGGGAACTCTGAACTACAGTTCCCAACAGCCACTGCTTCATTGTCACATGACCACCTGCACTTAATTCACATTCCTGGTAATTAGCACTCTTGTATATAGTCACAGTTTGCAATGCACTCTTTGTCTCAGGTTATCGTCTCACTATACCTTTGTCTATGCTGCTTTGTATTTTGTCTTTGCCGTAGTGTTTTGTTTCTGTGTTGTAGAGTGTTTCGTATGTTTGTTTGTTATTAAATGTTTAAGAATCTGTGCTTGCTTCCGTCTGTACTTTGAAACGTGACAGAACATGAGACCTATAACTCGGAAGCAGCAGATAATCATGAAATACCTGGGCTTCACTCTACCACCTACGTTCGCGGAGAACTACGCTACGCTACGCCAGCAGGAGGAGGAGCACCAAGCTGCGCTATGTAAGCAGCAGGAGGACATGGAGGAGTCCGGGTACAAGTGGGAACCTGTTGACTGGGCTGGTGCCAACTCCCACCCTCCCTCCCCTATTGTGGATCTGGTCACAGTTTGTATATGGTCATTTGTATATATATAATATAGTCACAGTTTGCAATGCACTCTTTGTCTCACGTTATCGTCTCACTATACCTTTGTCTGTGCTGCTGTATGTTGTCTTTGCCACAGTGTTTTGTTTCCTTGTTGTAGAGTGTTTCATATGTTTGTTTGTTATTAAATGTTTAAGAATCTGTGCTTGCTTCCGAAATCTCTTTGTTACGTGACCGTTGGTAAGTCAAACAGCATTTTTCCATGACAATAGGTGGTTCTTGGTCATGTTTAGTGGTGATGAGTACCAGACTCTTGAGCAACAACTCTGGCTAACAAGACTAAGCTTTTGCCAACTTCTTCCAAATTCACTGACCATACCATTAAGCAAAGTGATTTCAAGAACTGGCCATTTTTTAATTTGACATGTAGAACTGTTGTAGGTTTACAGCATGGGTAATAGGAAACAAATGAGTTTGAGGTTCAAAGCAGGAAAAGCTGTAACTGGCTCTGATCCAGTCAAAAGTTCAGCAGCGGTCTAGCCCTCGATCTCTCATTAGAGTGATCTGTACTCCCCAGAGGCTTCTCTGAGCTAATGTTTTACTTCCTAAAGTGTGCTGCCACTCGATCAATAAGCCTGCTCGGTGGTTTCAGACTCTGACAAAGAGAGTCCAGGAGTCAGAGTTTACAGCATCACGGGACTTTGAGTGCAGGGAACACGCAACAGTAATAAGAAATTTTATAGGTGCTGCATGTGCGTAGGAAAATGTTCTTTGAAAGAACAGCTATAACCTTGGATTTAAAAAAAAAAAAAGAAAAAAAAAAAAAGAAGCAAACTGCAAAAAAGGCAGTTATACTGGGGAAATGTATAGCTGACATTTCAGTGCTTATTCTGCAAATTGATCAGCACAGTCATATTTTGTGGGAAAAAGCTCTCTGTGGGAATTACCACAGCAACCTAACATTCTCCTGAAAATACCCCACACAGCATTTCTCTATAAACTATCTTGTTTTGCTGTTCTGCTTACACTGCTGCTCTCTTTCTTCCTAGAGAGCTGTTTGTTTTACTGCAGTGATTTTCCTCTATTATTGTGCAGTGCTGAGGAGGGAGGCTGTGTTCTCAGGGCCCAGGGTAGGTGCTGTCAAGCTGAGTGTCTACCACACTTCACCAGGGGGACAATGATAGATGTGAAATAACCTCTGGCTAAGACCTAAGAGGGTTCAAAACAACTTGATTTACACTATATTAGCGCTCATGCTTTGCTCTTTGCTACTGCAACAGCTGTATTCACCAGCTTTACATTTCCTGTCAAGCCTTTTTCTTTCCCTTAGCTCTTTCTCTTTTTGTATCCAGCAGCATCCTATCGCTCCAGACACACACAGACACACACAGACACACACAGACACACACAGAGCATGTCTGCAGGCACGATGCTCCCTGCATACCAAAGCGGTACAGCTCTCTCTAGTTCTCACCTCTCTGCAAGCTGCCTCTATTTTTTTTTCTATTAGATTTTCTGTTTGCTCCTGGTCTCACATGCCAGGTCTGTTACCCCGCCCCCACACCAATGCCTTTCCTCATCCCTGTCTACACTCACTATCTCACTCATGCATGTCAACAGCACCAATCATAAAATGACTTTTATAATACTTGTGCCTGAGGAAATGTCCCTTGACATCTCAGCCAAAACAGCATACATAGATCTTGCAAGTTGCCCATAAAGTTAGTGCTTTTTCAGCATAAATGGCTGCCAGGAATACCAAGAATTTGACTCTTTCCACAGGCTCATTGCCCTCAAGTGCAATAGATTTTTAAAGGGTACTTAGAACATATAGGATGTGAGGCCTGTACATGGAAGACTTGTTTCCCCAAACTTCACTGAAGATCAGTGTTGTTTTTCCTAACAAATATCCATTCATGAATTTCGATGAGGCATCACAAGGAACATCACAGTTCATTAGAGATCTGGCTGTCAGCCTGCATTTCACACTTGCACTGAAATGTTGACAGAGGAACAGGGTCTCACCGTCACTCCGAAGAAGTTGGTCTCATTCATCACATCCAGCACTAACTTTCCCACCTCCTGGTCATCCATGGTCATGTTATGGTAAATGTCATGCCTCTGCTTCTGACGGAACAGCTCCATAACACGGCTTAGTGTCTTAGCAATCACCCAGATGCCGTCGTAGGCAAAACCGTGAAATTTGCTGGCCTCTACTCCTTTTTGCTCCCTCTCTCTGGTGTACTCCCGCTCATACTCTTGGGGTGTCTGAACATGGAATAAAGCAAACAAAGCATTCTTAGGGATTTATGATGATTAGCATAAGGAAACTTTATAAGGAAAAGTACATCATTAACTATTAACTGACACTGAGTAAAAATTATTTGGACTATCATTAATTAGTGATTGGAATTACAAGGTACTATCAAGGTTTTATTGATTATAATCACAGAAATGTCAGAGAACTTTATAAATACAAATCTTAAGATCAGGTCAAAACTTATAGTTTAACATATACATCACATGGCCAAAAATATGTGCGCACACGATCATCGCACCCATATGTTCTTGTTAGTTCCCCCTTTGCTATTATAACAGCCTCCACTTTTTTGGGAAGGCTTTGCACTAGATTTTGGAGTGTGGCTGTGGGGATTTGCTGATTCAACCACAAGAGCATTAGTGAGGTCAGGCACTGATGTCAGGTGAGAAGGACTGGTGCACATTTGACATTCCAATTCATCCCTAAGGTGTTCAGTGGGGTTGAGGTAAGGGCTCTGTGCAGGCCACTCAAATTCTTCCATACCAACCTTTGGCAAGCCATGTCTTTATGTCACTCGCTTTGTGCACTGTACTGTATTTAAGAATACAGTGGATTGTAATTTTACTTTTATAAGACGCATTGTTGTCCAAACAATATCCCAATGGACAACAACTATATTAAGGTATATTGAAATCTTGTAAAATGCCAGACACTTACCCTTCCAGAGATTCCTTTAATCCGTTTGGCGCTGAGAGGCTCAAAGTCCACACTTATGTACCCCTCCATAGCAGTAAGCAATTTTCTGGTGGTGCAGTTGGTTGAGTTTGCCTGCTCCCACCAATTGCCTTGGTACCATCCTGGAATTATCCACTGATATTTACTACCATACATGTTCAGGTTATAGGCCTAGAAGGCAGAGAAGGAATGCAGAAGGGATTTGTAGCAGTGATTCATTCAGAAAGGTGCAGAAGGTGTTTGTAGCAGCGATTCATTCGATACTCACTTCATACCCCAATCAAGACACAGAAACCACCACACTGACAATATATTTTCTATTGAAAACAAGTGCTTAGTAAAGTTACACATGTTTTCAGTATAGTGCATGTAAACCATGTATGTCATTAAAGTACATTTATGACCTAAAAAATAAAGGTATGATCTCAGTGTCAAGTATTTCAAAAAATACTCACACAACAGAAGACTTTAGAGGCCAGGTTCTCATCGAACTGACCAATGATGATCCTCACATCATTGTCCTACAAGCATAGTAAGCAATTATTGGACACAAGTTGCAAAGACCATTCATTCATTCATTCATTCATTATTTTCAGTAAGCACTTTATCATGTTAAGGATCATGGTGGATCTGGAGCCTATACTGGAAATGCTGCGCAGGCCAGAATAAACTGTGGATGGAATGCCAGTCTATTACAGGGCACCATACACACAGATTCACACATTCATTAACACCAGTTTAATGTAGCCTATCCACCTACTTTAATGTTTTTGGGAGGAGGGAGGAGAACCCAGAGGAAGCCCATATAGACACAGGGAAACACGAAGAACTCCACACAGACAGTAGCTCAGGACTGAACTGCGGGCCCTGTAGCTATGAGGTGGCAACTCTTCCCACGGCACAACCATTCACACCTAGTTCAATCATTCAGTAACTGTTTTATCCTGTTAAGGTGTGTGGTGGATCCAGAGCCTATCCTGGGAACACTGCCAAGCTAGAATATACCCTGGATTGAATGGCCAATCCATCTACTGGCATGTGCTTGGGAGGTGGGAAGGAACTGGAGAACCCTGAGGAAACCATTCAAACAAACAGAGAACATGCTAAATTTCACCAAGATAGTAACCCAGGTTCAGGATTGAACCAGGGAACCTGGAGCAATGCTACTGTATCATCTGTGCCACTGTGCTGGGCATGGTACCCAGTTGTACAAATCTATTAAAATTGAATAATTAGGAAATTCTGTTCACTACATATGCTTAAGTACATCTCTGCATTCTGGGAAATCATATCCCATTCTCTAAACAGCACAGGATAATTGTAGAATACTATAGCATCTGTCAGAAGTGAGAAGAGTTATGTGTGTTAAGCTTGGCTGGCAAGGCTATAATATACCGAATGACTCCATCTGTTACAGCGCAGACATTAATGTCAGTACTAAGAATTGTTTGATACCCAAAAAGGCCACAGCACTGCTCTCTATCAGCAGCCTAAATACACGCTGCCTGATTGAGTCTGTAAATAATTCAGCTCACTCTGCAGCATTGTGTTTCCACCTTGTCCAGTTCTGCATCACAAAAGATCAATCTTTCAGCAGCGTGGTACACTGAGGCAGTGTATACTGTGGGCTCTAGTCTCAATACACAGAAGCACTGCAGGCTCTAGACTGAATACACTGAGGCACTGCAGACTGAAGGCTCGAGACTTGGAACAGTGAGGTACTACAGGCTGCAGACTCTATGCTGGGTACACTGAGGCACAACAGACAACAAGGTATAGACTCCGTACACTGAGGCACTACAGACTACAGGCTCTAGACTTCCCCTCACATGGCACACTGAAACACCAGGAGACAACACTGTTTGAGATGGTGTGCTGGACAGTGGAAACATACATGATAATTATGTTTAAAAATACTACTTTTTAGGATTGACATGGCTGTATCATAGTAAACACAAATGAGAAGACTGATCCTGGCCGATTTATTTTTAAATTACCACTGTCATAGATGTTTCTCAGCAAGATACGTTTATAGATATGTTAATCTATAACATGCTATTTATAACAATCTCTGCAAAAAACCATAACAGCTAGGCTATGGGCAATTCCCACAAGATAAGATGACAGATAGATATCTCACATATTCATGAATGTGATGTTAGTAAGGAGATTAATAAAATAATAGTGCCAAATTATTATTAACAGAAGGTTCTTCTCTCTTATCCCTTTCCTGTAAAGAAGTCAGACGACTGCATAAAAACACCACACAAGATTTAAAATAAGCGTTACATGCTGTAAATCCTGTAGCATTCTTTTTCATCCATCCATCCATTTTCTATACCGCTTATCCTACAGGGTCACAGGGAACCTATAGCCTATCCCAGGGAACATCGGGCAGAAGGCGGGGTACACCCAGCACGGGGTGCCAATCCATCGCCGGGCACAGCATATACGTTCACACACCACGGACACTTTGGACATGTCAATCATGTTACTATGCGTGTCTTTGGACTGGGGAAGGAAACCGGAGTACCAGGAGGAAACCCCCGCAGAACAGGGAGAATATGCAAACTCCGCACACACAGGGCAACAGCAGGAATCGAACCCCCAACCCTGGAGGTGTGAGGCAAACATGCTAACCATGTCTAGTGTAGGGCCCTTCAAATAAATTGTTACCAGTTACCTATAACATAGATAACCTAAATAATAATGTGATGTCAAATAAATACACAATATATCATGAAATGTGTTGTTCCATTTTGATCCACAAAGTTTTTAAATCTGTGTAGAAATCAAAAAATCTACAAAACTGAACTATTTACTTTAGAGCAGCTTTCATCTTGAACAGCCAAAACCACAAGACACCCAGCCAATAAATGTGCACTAATGAGCAGCTTACATTCACACCAATTTAAAGCCTATAGCACTTTTCCTGCCAGCACCCACAACCTCACAACAATCAAGTAAATTCATCATTGAAGAAGTATGCATGGTGTGTGGTCTAACAATCTCCTGTATTCTTCCTCACACAGCCTCAGTAAATGCCTTCAAAAATGCCTGGCTCCCCTCAATATCTCCACAGCACTTCACAACAGCCAGAGAACATGCTGGGATATTGTAGCTTTTGTAAGGAACAATCCTGCTTTCCTTTTCAGGCTCTTCCGCTTGCCTTAGTCAGTGGAAACTGGTGCTCAGACCCTCCAGTGAGGGCTTTTAACCTGTGAAAATGCTTCCAACCATCCAGGAGTTCTGAGACATTCAAATAAAGGCTGCATCGATGCCAGTGAGGCAAATTGTTCACAATGTTTGTGAAATTCAACAAGCCAAAATGAATGCTAAATAAGCCAAAGTGTCTTTCACTCTCTGAATACACCATTAAACTCTATTAGCTGTAGAACTATTATGGCTGTATCTAAACAGTGGTGGACAAATTACTAGCCTGGGTACAAAGCAGTTTACGTACACAAGGTAGCAGTTTTTCATTCATTTTTCAGGTTCAGCATGTTGTTTGTATAACAGTCATGATTTTTTTTTTTATTTACTCATCCAACAAACTGAGAAAGGAAAATACTCTACTTCCTGACTTTTGTTTGTTTCAATGGGCATCAAGGTTGTGCAGTGGATAGTGTTGATGCATCACAGCTTCAGGGTCCCCAGTTTGATCCAGAGCTTGGGTTACTGTCTGAATGAGTGTGCCTGTCCCAGCCTGGGTACATTCCCACCTCACGGCCAGTGTTCCCATGATAGGTTCCAGAGCCACCACAACTCTGACCAGGCTAAAGTGCTTAATAAGACTGAATGATGATGATGATGATGATGCAATTGGTTTATATATTTCTTGGTGATGCAAAGTTCTTCTTGTGCACCGAGGATGTGGTTTGAAACTGTTACTAGGCATCTTAATTAGTATGAACAGATGCTAGACATCAGGATGTGGAAACAGTGTCAATTGAGCAAAATACATTGTTTAAATGTGAGGAGACTGTGTGTTGCGCTACCACAAAAATGGTAGCGCAACACACAGTCACCTTGCATTTAAATACTTCATCAAGCGGAAATGAAGATACTAACCAGATTCATAATGTATTTTGTGTTACACCAAAGCCCATAACCAAAATGTTAGCCAAAGACTTTTTGCTTTTTTGTCATTGGGACAAACTTTATCACCAGAGACATTATCAGGAGAGGACTACAACTTTGAGTAAAATTACATTAATTGCCACTTTTTAGCCTAGTTAATTGTACTTCTGGGCAAGAAGAACATAGGATTAAGGAGCACATTGGAGCTTTCAATAGCCCAGTAGGTTAGTTAATGTATTTATGATTTGTCCATCATTGCTATGAATGAGTCACTGTGAGTGAGGATATTTTACCCTCTGAGAGATGATGTCAGGTGAAAATATGATCCTTGAAAGGAAACATTTCTGTGATGTTATTTGGGAACTGGAGACCACAAAGATACAATGCTTGTTTAGGAATAAGAGTTGCAATGGTTACACAGTAAGAGTGAGAAACGCTGAAGGGAAATGACTCTTCAAAAACAGTTTGTTAAGGCATTAAGATGAGTTATATATGTTGTAGTAGAAGGTAACAGGGCAAATGGCTCAGTTCAGAGCAATCCAATGGATGCAGACTTGGGTTGGCATATACATAGATAGATTTATAGATAATAATAAAAAAAATCAGTTTTACTAGCAAAGAAACCACTACTATTTGTCTTCACTATTTGCCAATCATAGTGAGGCACACAAATTATTTCTTAAGCATCAAATTACTGCAGCCAATTAAACAGGCTGCTAACAACAATTCGTGGATAACTCAACCACAAAGATAATGGCTTCAACTAAACATATGGGATAGTTTCAGGAAAGTTCTTAGGATGTCAAGAAAAACTGCTGGAATTCCATTGGGATTAGAGAACTGTAACAAACTTCAACAAACACACTGGGGGCTGAGCGTTGCAGGAGCATTACAACATAACAAATACAAATAATAGTTTAATTAACAGTAACCAGACAACTGTAACAACACTAGAGACTGGAAATTAGTGTACAGGATTTCAGAATTCAAACCTTATATTAGAGTTAATGCATGCTTTTGTTTACTTCTGTATCCATCGATGTAATGTATGACAGAAGTCAAATGGAAAGTGTTAACCCCTTGCTACCATGTATTACTCTATAACTACAGGGAATGGGAAATGTATATATGTCAATTCAATTTCACTTTCAGTTCCATTCAGTTTGAATTATTCTGAAACCCAGTACACATAGGATATAATAAATTTCACACATACTATTTGTACTGAATATAAGTGCATATAAGAAACTGAGTATATAACGAGTATAGATTGTTCCAGACTTTCATACTGCTTGACAGAATTAATCATTTAAAATCCAACCATACTCTGTGACATGTATAAAATGCTGAACAGGTTTATACATACAGAGGGTTCATTATTGGGGGAAGAGCGGCAGGAGCTGCAGTCCCAAAGACTGCTCAACTGTCTCATTGTTTCAGTAGGAACAGTGGCACATGCATTTATGGGATCTAGTTCTTCAGGTCACAGAGAATGTAAATGTAGAATGTGATCAGACTGTCAGAAAGAACAACTACATAAGGAGGGATATTACAATAGTGTTGCAGTGTATAAAATTTTCATTACGAAGACAAATGCAAATTTCAGAGTTCAGCGGTGCAAGAAACACAGGCACTGGTATACAGAGATGTGGAAGAAAGTGATATGGTCAGATGAGTCATCCTTCACCATATTCTCAACAAGTGGGCGAGTGCATCTGTGGCGTACACCAAGAGAATGGCACAAGCCCGAATGCTAGAATCTTACAGTGAGGGGGTCTGGTTGCCAATGAAGGGAAGGGTCACTGCAATTAAATATAAAATTATGCAGAACGATCAAATTCATCCTATTATGAAACATTTCTATCCTGATGAGAGTGGTCTCTTCAAGAATGTCCCCACCCCCATTCCATCCACAGTGTGCTCACTGAATGGTTTAATGAGTATTCAAATGATGTAAATCATATTTGATGGCCTTCATAGTCACAAGATCTTATCCAGTTGAACACATGTGGGAGATTTTAGACTGACATGTTAGACAGTGCTCACCACCACCATCATCAGAACACAAACTGAGGGAATATATTTTGGAAAAACAATATTCACATCACATCTCATGCATAGTTCCAGAGACATATAGAATCTATTGAAGGTGTTCTGGTGACTTATGGTGGCCCGACACCTTATTAGAACTTTTATGTTGGCTTTTCCTTTAATTTTTCTATAATGGAAAATGAGATGTAAAGTGTTTTTAGCTCAGAAATAAACCGTAGATGCTGTCTTACCTTCAGTTTCTTCACATTAACACAGGGGTCATTAGAAAAACTCTCAGTATCTGCTATCTGGATATCTGCCTTCTCAAGCTCACTGGTCAGATCATTGCGCACCTGCGAGAGAGAGAGAGAGAGGGGGGGGTATGTTAGTAGATGAGGAATGGCATACAGTGAGCCAGCCAAAACCAATCTCCTTGATTTATGCCTCAGTTCACTCTAATCTCCGGTGGATCTGACACTAGAGACATGCTGTTCACATCCACAGCAGCCTGAAGTCAGTGAGATCTGTTCTCTAGTGGTCTACTGTTCCCCCACTGGGCTTTGGACATGACTGGGTACTGGCTCCATCACCCCCCACAGCTATCAATTATGCCTGCCAATGAATATTTATGAAAAATAGACCAAAAACAATCCATACTGTTTTGTATGTCTCATATAACCTTGAACGTGCAAGCATCGTCATATGCTATTTGTTGTGCTGTGATATATAACAAAGCTACCCAAGAAGCTCTTTTCAGACCAGAAAACCAAGTGAGAGAAGCGCAAATCAACAGACATCCTCATGATAAATGGATCTAAAATACAGCTCTAATAGGCAACTTCACTCTGGACATCAGACATTGTGAGAGATTGAATTAAGATTGATCACTGGGCCTTGTTCTTCTTCTGCACTGGATGGCCTCCATAACTTTTAGTGCTTTCACAGAACACTAAAGTAGTAGAGAGAGAGCTCGAAGTAAAAGCATGCTAACTTGAAAGATGGGCTGTGAAAGGTCCTTCTCAGGCTTGAACTAAAAAGAACAAGGGAAGCTGTAATTACAAGTTGGAGTTCATGCACTGTCATAAAAATGTTTCATGCTTCAGCTATTACAGTCACATTTGGTCATAAGGGACCAACTGTCCACAATAATATACATATAAATGAAGCTCAGTAATAGACAGTATAAACTGCTATAAACTGGCACTACAGTGTCTGGTAAGAGCTAAAGGTGGCTATAAACCAGGTGCATTACACATTTTGATAACACCACTCAATAGGCACATGTTTATTGGCTTTATTACCTTGTGTATATTGCCAAGCCAACCATCCAGTCAGACCTTGTCATGAATGGACATCATGATACGTATAGTAAATAAAAATGTATATGTATATATAATTCAAAATGATAATCACTAAATTCTTTGAAAACACAAGTTCATAAAGCTACAACACCTATAGAAACCCTTCATGACATCTGACATAAGCCTATTTAAACTTTTATAAAGGCTTATTTCATCAGATGCCAGCCTTCATAAAGACTGGCTTGCCAATTGTCAAGTTGATGTCAACTGATATAGATTACCATTAATGCAATGACCCAGTAATGACAGGGTTATGAATGTGTTTCAGAGAAATATGGTTTTTGGAAGTTACCACCTGCTTAGTTTTCCACTTATACTCTATTCGAAAGCTATCTCACATCACTACTATATGACATGGCAGAGTGCTGCAGGGATGATGTATTTTTCTAGGCCAACCTGGAAGTTAGCATCACCCTGGTTCCTTTGGCAAAAAGTGCTTACTGTATGTAAAAGCTCCAGCTCTATGCACACCACATGGTTGGAATAAGCATTTACATATGTTTATGTAGGTTTATGTAAGTGGTCATAAAGAGTTAATATACTGTAGGTGTCATGTCATGTTATGTACACCCCCTGGATGGAATAAATGTTTATTTAGATTTATGTCAGTTACATTTACATTTACATTTATTCATTTAGCAGACGCTTTTATCCAAAGTGACTTACAAATGAGGAAATACAAGCAAA
>JANDJT010000141.1:3306890-3321949 GCA_024331685.1 Stegophilus panzeri | reverse complement strand
ATATATTTCCCCTTTAAAACTTCATCAGTTGTCTCTCAGGTACACTGTTAATGTAAATCAGCTGGTAGGTTTTCCCAGCATCTTGGAAATCAGAAATTTCTAGCAGTTACCACATATTTACATGTTTATTACTAGGCAAAATAAAATTGTACCAAGAATACCATAACATCCTACCAACAATAACATCTGGATCAACCACCACCACACAGACAATCACAATCGTACTTAAGGTGTGATGCCTGATAAATAAATTTTTTTCCACACTGAGGTCCCTGTCATCTAATCTGTTGCTAAATACAAATGCACACGGGGTTTAATCTGTAAGACAGTATAGTGGAGTGTGTTCTTAATCCACTTATTGATGGACACTCAGGCACAACACTGCTGACAGCCTCCTGCAATGTGTCAGATATCAAACTTGCATTCCTATCAAACTTGCATTCCTGTTATAAATAGGCACAACTTATCTCCACAACTTAAACATTTGTAAAGGTCATATAGCATATAATTGGTATGTCAAATCAAAGATAACATGCATTCATCTTGAGGTCGCTTGAAGTCTGTGCTCAGGAAGGTCCAATTTTAGACTTAGCAGAGTGATGATGAAGAAATCATGAAGTGGTTTGTTTTGAATTCCACATAAGTACCATTTTATCCATTTTTATCCATCCTTGCTTACTATTGATTTGATTGTAAATGAACAATTCTAAACTCTCATGTTTGCTAAATGTAGAGCCCATGTTTGTGAGAAATGTACTCCCTCATTCTTACTTGCTACACATCAAAAACCTGAGGGGCCTCTAGGGATCTTAAATTTTGAAGACTATACATTCAGGTTTTTCAAGACTGCAAGTTTTGCCCTTCAGTTATTTTGGCTCTCCTCTGTCGCTGCCTCTTTGCCCATGCTCTCTTAGAAAATGTTAATAGAGACATCTCTCTCTCTCTCTCTCTCTCTCTCTCTCTCTCTCTCTCTCTCTCTCTCTTTCTCTCTTGCTCCCTGGGAAAATCCCAGGCTTTAGGGAGAATTTAAAGATTCTAATCGGACTTCACTAAAAGACGTCCCACTGACCTCTACACTTATAATCTAATCTGCTATATGGAAAAAACAACAGTACTGCCAAACTTTGAAGAATTATAAGTTTAACGAGTTCTCACTTTGATTATGAGCATCGTTCACACCAGTCACACCAGTCATCAGCTGAGTTAAAAACTGGTCGAATCATTTAAGCAGGAGCTTCATCGTCATCTTTTTAGTCTCTACTGGTCTCTAGCCACGTTAACATTGGTGGGGAAATATTTGCTGATCAGTTCAGTCAATTCTGTTCTGTTGGCTAAATTTCTTGCTTTTAGGTAATTTAAATAAAAAAGTCGTTAATGCAGAGGAGTGGGAGATTTTCCACTGTTTTCCAGAATTCAGCTGTAGCAATATCGGGCACACATTTGTTGGTGTCACAGAGAGCTAAAAAAACAAAAAAAAAACAAAGCCCCAAACATTTTCTACTCTGATATGTAGCATAAGTTATGCATCGCTGTACATATGTCGTTGCTGAGCGGCTGCCCATCTTGCTCTTCTGCACAGCTGAGGCCAGCACGGTGGCACTAGCATAATGCACTAATCAGGCTTCCAAAGCCTTCCTCTGGCAGGTTGATAGGACCTTGTCTGTTTATGCCCTGCAACTACATCATGACAACCAAGATAATGGGATTATTCCTTTCTGCTACTCTCATAGAGACTTATTTATTATTGCACAGTCAATAGACTACAGTAGGTTTAACCAGCCTGCTCTCCAGACATTTTTTATTTGGAATAGTTTCAAAATAGGGCCATAGTTTTGAGAGTGAAGTCAAATTATACAAATACATTTTAATGGCATGGGAGTTAATTATGTCTAGTCATTACTTTACTTTAGACATGGAGAAATAAAACATATATATAGTTGCTAAGCATAATGGTGTGGCTATGATGTATTTGAATATTTTGCTAAGGGGATTAGCTGTAGTGGAGTGATGTTAAGAAACTCCACTAAAAATAAAACAGCTATCTTTATTTATTTATTTATTTATTTATTTATTTATTTATTTTAGAAAAATACAGAATGAGAGAGGTAAGAAATGTCTAACTGCAATGAAAAATGTCTAATCCATAATGTTTCTTGCCCCAAGAAATCTGTACAAATTCAAGTAAGCCTGTATCACCAAAATAAGGTGATGTAGATAGATTTTGGAGTGAAGTAATAAGAAAGGGTACAAACAGTAACCCCTTCCCTAACCTTGACATTTTTTATACAAAAAAAAATAATATTGGAATTATAAGGTGCGATCAGATAATCCAAAATATTTTGACCCAATATTTCAACTTTAGAGATTGCATTCTTTTAAGTATTATTCTGTTTGCCTTGTCTTTGACTTTTTTGCTACTGTATCTCTTGCCTTGACTCCACTCTGGATTATCCCTGTCTGATCTTCTGTTTTCTGATTTGCATTTTGGCCTTTTTGTATATGACTTTTTACTTGGTTTAAATTGTGAATATAATTTTGGATGGTGTTTAATAAACTCCTGCTTATGGATCCTAATATGCCTCCTAAGTCTAGTCCGTTACTTAGAGGCAAGTATATTAATATTTATAACATTAACTCATTTTTTGTGCCAAAGAAAGTTAGCTAGAACCATATAATTCTAAGACCTCAAAATTGAGTTGTGTGAATTGCTATGAATGATTAATGCTATGGCCTATTCACTGATAAAATACAAGAGAAATGGAGCAAGAGCAATGAAAACAAAACTCTGAAGAATGCCGAAGTCTGAAATATTTTTTCAACAATCATACATAAACATGCTAATTTCCATCTACATCCATTATGTACCTTTATTGGTGCAAAGTATAAAAGTATAATTGAGTTTTACCCTGCAAATGTAATCTAGTTTTACTGCAAAAATTTGTATGCTTTAACCATCTAAATGAAGCATTAACTGCTACACAGCCTCTTACAGTCATTATATATTAAAAAAATAAGTTTAATATCTGTCAGATTCCACTTTTCCTCACAGTGTAGAGCAACAGCCTTTTGTGTCGATTAATATTCATTTTTGGAATTTTGGACATTTCATTTCTCCAAAGAAAAAGTCCAAAAACAGCAGATTTTTACAAATAACAAAGACCTTAGGACCTTAAGAAGCAAACATATCTCACATAAAACGCTAGTCAACAGAGTTGGGTGTAATGTGTTACAAAGTAACTGTAATCTAATTATTTTTTCTGATAACACAGTAATGCAACGCATTACATTTAAAATTTATATAATTTGATTACTGTTACTGATGTCAATAAAATTATGTTACTTGCATTACAAATTTATTGTTAAGAAAACAATATTAAGTAAAAAGCATTTTTAAAATAAATCACGTTTTGCACGGCTGCATCAGTTAATGAGCAATGAGCATGCACTTTAAGGAATCACCGGAGAACGTGCGCTAAAATGGACGCAGATGAGTGGGGTGGTTGTTTCTTCAAATGGAAATACAGACATTATTTTGATTTCATTGAGTATAAAAACAAAAAGCATTCTATGACAAAACTCATCGCTAAGGAGGGGTCCTGCGCCCAAGACGAGGGTGGTCCAACCTCACCTATACAAGCTACAGTAGATTGGATTTTTTGTTCAGGATAGGGAGGGAAGGTAACTTCTGAGCAGATGAAGAGAGTTGTAGCAGCATATGTGGTGGAGGAAATGCTGCCCTTGTTGACTGTGGAATCGCAGTCATTTAGAGACATACTTACAGAGATACCTGTGATGGATAGATGTGTACCCTTGAAGGACAAGAAAGCCATTTGCAAGGTATTTAGATACATGCTATGCTGACATGGAGTATGAACTTAAAAAAAAACATTTGCGCATTTAGCGTATGTCTCCACAACTGCAGACATTTGGACTAGTAATAATAAAAGCTTCTTTGGCATCACAGCCCATTGGATTAACCCTGTGACTTTTAGCCCTGAAAAAGCTGCCATAGCCTGTAAAAGAATTAAGGAAAGGCACACGTATGATGTAATTGCAAATGAAATAGAGCAGGTGCATTCAGGATTTGGACTGTCAGGTTAAATCTCAGCGACAGTCACAGACAATGGGTCAAATTTCCTAAAAGCCTTCAGAATGTATAAACCTTCTGAAGATCCAGAATCTGATTCAGTCAATATTAAATTACTGAAAGAACTATGAGTTTCACTCTGTAGTGTATTTTTGTAGGTTTGAAAGTCATTTGAAAGTAAATTAATTAATAATCTGATTACATTTTACATGCAGTAATCAATAATGTAAAATCAAATTGCAGTTTTAAAGTAGTAATTAGTAATTAGTAATCTGTAGTAGATTACTTTTTGTTTAGTAACTTACCAACACTGCTAATCAATAATGTGAACACTTTGCAAAATAACTTTTGACAACATTTGTAATGAAAGATATGGACAATGCAATCTCTTAATAACATAATAAATATATACTCACCAAGCAATTTATTAGGAACTGGTACACCTACACATTAATGCAATTATCTAATCAGCCAATTGTGTGGCAGCAGTGCAATGCATAAAATCATGCAGATACAGGCAGCAGCTTCGGGTAATGTTCACATCAGCCATGCAGAATCTTTTTTTTTTTGACAACACTAATTAAAAAGGAAGAAAAGCTTTGGGAATTCACTGTTAGCACTGTGCATTTGTAAAGCGATATGGCATTCCATTTAGGAAGAAATCAAAACATGGGAAATTAATGCTATTAGGAAAGAACATTTTGGGGAAATTTGAGAAACAGCTATTCATTGAACTCTTCAGATTTAATTGAGTAAGACTAGATTACTTTGTTATTAGAGATTTAATGAACTAGTTTTAGTAATTCTCTGTTGGCCCTGCCCAGCCCGAGTCTGGAAAAAAAAGCAGCACAAGTCAAGCAACTGATCCACTGTTAAGTTAATAGATGAATCAATGGCATCAGTGAAAAGCATAATTAGCTATTTACAACAGAAATTATGTTTGTTTGAAACAGCTATACTGACCAAAGAGAAACTATAACTCTCTTATAATTTACATAAAATATTTTGTTGATTTTGTTGCTTACATGAAAAATCTAATCAACTAGTTTGAATTATGTAGAGCGAGTGTGATCCATTGGCTTATCCACTCACATTATCAGAGCTCACAAGGATGTTGGTGCTGAACAGTATTAAATTAATTTGATTAAAATATAAGTAACGTAGTGGGTTACATTGCAGCCTCACAACCCTGGGGTCCTGGGTTTGATTCTGAGTTCGGGTGACTGCATGGAGTTGGCTTTTATTCCAGGGTTCTGAATATACCTGATCAAATCATGTTGGCTGAACAAAAACAAACTGTGTGAATGCAAATCAGTTCATTCCTGTGGAACCAATGTACGCATTTGAATCAAGTAAATTCACTGAACTTTTTTTGTGTGTACAGAACAATGACCAAAAGGAGTACAAAAGCTATAGTAGTTGAGGTAGAACTGCATGATCCAAATAATGAAGTACTGTACTTTGTGATTAATGAATGGGTCAGGTTACTCATTAATTTACAAACGAGTTCACATACTACCTTAGCTACAAAGGTTTTTGGGAAACACTTGTTAATTAAAGAATGGTCTTAAAAACAAGAAAATGTGTTACAAATGCATCAGGCCACCCACTACGTTTTTTTTATGCTGATTGTTCAACTGAACTTAAAATTTAGACTAACCTCTGAGAACCTCTGGACGTCCTGAGTCAAGGTACCCACTCTGCTCCAGTTGTAGTAATTGAGGAACTTCACAACAGCTGGATTGACCGCGTTGTCTGAAGGAACTGTCCTGAAAAAGTTAGGGTACTTCTTCTTATCTGCCAGGACTGGTGTTGTTGCGGCAAAAGATAGCTGCAAACATGGAGAGAATGGACATATTGTTTAGTAGAGGCCAAACTGCTTACAACAATGAACACTGCAAAACACCTGACTACCAAATATAGCAAGTCTGACACGTACAGTAACTGCTGTTTATTTTTATGTGTGATCAAGGTGATGTGTTTTGTGCTAGATTAGACTGATATCACCTTGATATAAATACAGAGCTGTAAGGAGAACTGAAGCTTATATCCAAGCCCATATTGTACACTCTTTTTTTTGGCCTTTTCAGGGTGGATTAAGTGTGATGAGCTAGTCCAAATTCCCTGTGTCAGGACTATGGCAGTCTAAAGTACAGGTGTGAACAAATCAACAGACTCACACTTCTCTATAAAAAGACAGCATTCACACCTTCAGAGGGCGCTTATGATGACACGAACCATGAATGTTTGCACCACTGACAGTCAACCTCAGTGAGGAACTGACTGGCTGACACACGTGTGTGTGTGTGTGTGTGTGTGTGTGTGTGTGTGTGTGTGTGTCTGTGTTTGTGTCTGTGTGTGTGTGTGTGTGTGTGTGTGTGTGTGTGTATGTGTGAAAATATATAATGATGCCATGATGGGCTTATTAAAAACTAAAAAAAGTGTTTGCTCTTTTGCTATTAATTTACATTTTGTGCAAGGATTAAGGTCTCTTTGGATCTTTTTATCCATGGAAAAAGAGAATTAAAGGAAAAAGCATTGAAATCTATTATCTGTTATAGTTATTAACTGGTTGTGTGCATACCTAATTCTGATCAAATTTGTAATACTGTGGAATATTCAGACTCTAACTCAATATATTATAACTCAATAAACTGGGTGGTATGCAGATTATTGTGAGCATTATTCTGTTAGTTAATCATTTCCATATTGGCAAAAAATGTGTCTTCAGGAACAATCTGCCTGCATCAATGGAGTTTCTGACTCTCTAGTACACATGCAAGCTTTCCCAGAGCAAAGATGTGGTCAATTCTATTAAATCCCACTCACTGCCTCAGGATGTCAACAGAAACATGATTTTTAAAAGCACTGTTGGTCACAATAACACAGTGAATGTTCTAAAGGAAATTATTTTCTCATCCTGTGTGTATGCTTATATTGAAGCTGAAATGGAAGTGACCTTCAGCCTGCACTATGTTATGGTTATGACCTTTGTGACCTGAAGAGGAACATAGGAAATGTGCTTTTACTGGAAATCTGGCTTTACTAGGTAATTCTAACTGGGACATGGTATCTAAGCATGGGAAACCTATCTGAAAAAATTATGGATAGTCTCTTAATAGCAATAGTAAGTTTCCCCTTTTTGCGTTTCCTAATAGCAATGGCTCAAATTCTTAATAGCAGTGCCTCTTATTCCGGCCGGATTTGAGCCACTGCTTCATTTGACCCCAGTATTTTCCTAGGTTTTCTCTTTTGGTCATTTCAGAAGATGAGGTCTCAAAGGTACTTGTTATGTTAGACTGGGTCAAGACAAGATCTTAATGATTCTAGGAGTTTTACAGAAACTCTCAGTCGCATCACCACTGATAGTAAAGCACTTGAAGCCAAGGAGCAACAAATGCAACTGCAATCATTTCTACTGATATGGTTTTGCAAGATGAGGTAGAACTGCATCAGTGCAATGTATGACAGGCTATTGCAACAGCAGTGGGCTGTGACCTCTGTTCTTTCCAACTGCACAGTGACTAAGCTACCAAGTACCTTGCAGTGAAAGAGCATGAGCTACTACTACTGCTACCATGTGAGGCTGAGATTTAATCACCTGTCAACATCCAGTGGGAAAACAACCTGGCCTTACTGGAGGAAAATTTAGTCAACAGGACAAGACTAAGAAAAGGATTGGGAAATGGTATTAAAACACTGATTAAATGAGTCAGAAAAGAATAACGCTTATTAATTGGCCAAATGTAAGTACAATAGCGATTCAACATTACATTGTTCCTACAGATTAAGTTCCTACTCAGAAGAAGGCACATAATCTATAGCCATACCAAAAGCAGTAGCTCGTTAATCAGGGCAGGTCATTTCTCCTTCAACTTTTACACTGTCTTGTACAAATAAATGGGGGTATTTGCTTCTGTGTGGACAACAAAAGACTACAGGACACATGATGGTGCAAATTACAGTTGATTGCTTTAAGACAACATGGGCCTCATGGCTTCTCCTACAATTTCATTAAACTGAGCCAATGAAATGTTTCCTAAAGTGTCTATATTGTTCATCAATCTTGGTGAAATTCAGTATTTTAGCAACTCAAATGCTCTAATATCACCCTGCAATAGAGTACTATTTGTTCATACAACTCAAACTGTTTTTCACAGACAGTGCTGCCTGTGTGAAAATCTCCTCTGAAGACCCTGACACAGCGCCAATAGACATTCATTGAAGTCTTTGCAACTCTGGGTGTTTATGGCATATTCAAGTACACTGTGTTTTAATGGGAAGAAAGAATAATGCTCATTGGACAATAGGCTTTTAACGCAACATTTTGAGCCATGGCTGGATGCATGGGCTTCACTAGGCGTGAACGGGAGTGTGGGCAGATGCGTTTTTGCACGGGGGGGGGAAAAAAATCCATCTCAATGCGTTTTGGACAGTATGCTTTTTAGGTTGTCCTGCTGGAAGCACAGCTTCTCCATATGATGATTGGTAGACCTCTCAAAGGGGCAGAACATGCCTGATATCTCAAACTTAAACATGTCAGCACCAGTCAGAATCACTTGAAGCCTCCATTATTGCTGTAATTTGAGGTGTTAATTTTATAAATATACCATCAAGTATAAAGCTCTGTTTGATTATTTGCATTCATTTCTAAAATGTGTTGTTTATAAGACTAGCTAGCTGGCTGTCACTTCCTTAGCTGCTTTTTTTTCCCTTGCTGAAATGGCAAAAACTGCTCATGTTGACCGGATTTTAGAAAAGTCTTTTAACACCCATATTTATGAGGAGAGACTGAAAATTAAACAAGATGGCAGACCAATGCCAAAGTCAAATTAAACTACCAAATAAATTTATTCAAAACTCAGGGAGTTAATATACTCCTATCATTCATGTTAAATATGTATTCGTAACAGATAGTTGTGCTTCCTTTATTTTAATAACCACCAGCCACCACTGGGCAAATGTGTTTAAAAATTAGACTACTTTAGGATCTTTGTGAACGAACTATTCAGTCAAGCTATGTGCTTTAATACTATTTCTCCACTGTAAGCTTTTGTACAGATCTGGCAATCCTGATCACAGCTCATATGTCACAAACTAGTACAACACATTCCACATATTTATTTGAATAGATTAACCAGTAAATATTACCTTTGTGCCAACACATTTTTTTTATGTTACCAGAGCTGAAAAATTTAGAAAATATAATGCAATTTAAGTATACAACTTTAATCTACAAAGTAGATTATTCTGTTCATAGCAGTTTTTTGCTTACAGTAAAAACCAATTGGCATATCAGTCATATTAATGCCCTACACACAGTTTACTTGTGTGTAGGGCATTAATAATAAAAACAAACCAAGTACTTTTAGTACAGTAATTTTAAACCATTACAGTACATGGGTTAATTCAGCACCAACTCATCATGGCAAGCACGTACTGATTCTACCCCAGCAAAGGCTGCTGTGGTGCAGTTTTTTCTATCATGGCTAAACTAATGACTGTAATGCTTATGACACTATAATGTAACAGCAAGCCCGCATCTATCAAGTCTGTGTCTTGATGTGGATATGGAATGAGCCTGACAGCCTTGTTTTAGCAGCAAGCTGGCCAACAAATTAAAAACCCATACTGACGTCCTAAAATGGTTAAGCAAGGTCAATTTCAAGGTAACATTTGACAGGTGAAAACCTTGGTCAAAAAATGTTAGTATATCATACAGTCCTTGAAAAAGTTTCTACTGAGTCCAGGGAATACTGGATTTTATTCCCTTAAATGGAGTTTAATCACTGATTTCATTGTTGTTCAAATTGTATGGTCTAACCTATTATTATAAATGATTCCTCCTTTATAGTAAAAATCTGACTTTTAAAAGGTCAAAGACCAGCTAGACTAGGCTTAAAATATCAATCATTTTAGTGATCACATTTAGTCATCTCTTTTATATTATTCACTGAGCTTATGGTTAATATTTGTTTAGAAAAAAAGAAGAAATATTGTTTGATTAGGTCCTCAAATCTCAATTGAATACTATTGTGCATATTTTCTGACAGCCAGAGAACTTGTGAATAGCAACACATTTTGCATTTTTGTTAAACTGTGTGAATAGCAACACATTTTGCATTCTGTTAAAAAAGTGCGATAAATCATCGGGAGAAATAATAATGTTTAGACAAGGAAAGAGAGACAGTTTAAAATTTAGTTACATGACACTGTTGGTGATTATGTGTAGTAGAAAGTTGATGATGAAATGACATGGACGGTGTGCTGCTGCAGCAGAAATAGTGAGACAGTGTCAGCCTTTTGTTTATCGGTGACAGTTGTGACTGTAGACAAGTTGCAAATGAATTTACAGCCACAAATAAATCTCATTTTCTCAGTTTAATCTTTTTTTCTTTTTTTTTTAAACCCAGAAACAACAGATTCATAACATTTACTGTGATGCCCGAGAGCCAATGAAATTCACACGTTGTTTTCTGTTGCTCTAATGAGTCATGGTGCAATATAATAAGAAGCAAAAATATTCAAATATGCATCTAAATTTAAATCTCTATATATGTCACCAACAAAGATGGGGATGATCCATAGAGGCAAAGCCGAGATGTTCTGAAGACATCTATCACAGGACATTGTCTTGATGGCATTACAACTAAGCTAATGGAATTAGGTAATCCTTGAGCCTCCTTTATGTTTTAAAGTCTCTCTCAGAATTAACAAAAAAAAAGAATAAAACTTACACTCTGACAGACAAAATGCTGATGTGACATATTCATAGCCCACAGCTTTGTTATTTATTTACTCTCTCTCTCTATCTCTCTTTCCACGTTTGCACATGCGTGGGCGTTTGTGGAGCGAGTTGAGGGTGATTCAGAGCGTGGCTGAAGATTTTTCTCAACTTTTACGGTCTGTTACATTTCATCTTGTTGAATTGGGATCGTGGGTGTTTGTAGGAGGAAGAGTGGGATTAGGGAGAGTTAGCCAGTTCTAAACTGGTGGGCATGGATAGTTCGGGAGGAGCGGGTTTTGGCCAGCTCACCCGGCGGTTGATATTGAAAGCTCAGTGGAGGAGGTTAGTATAGCGATTGGAAAAACTGTTGGATATAATGATATATGGTCTGCATCCAGGATGAACGGTGCTGTTGTCTTGTTTTTGGACAAGATTGAAAAAGTGACTGAGGTTGTTGAAAAAGGAACAACCCTGAATGATAGCTTTGTGAAAGTTTTCCCTCTTGTTAATCCAGCAAAGAAAGTGATGCTGTCAAATGTGCCCCCTTTCATCAAGGATGAAATTATAGAAAGGGAACGTTCAAGATATGGTCAGACTATCTCAACCATAAAGAAGATTCCTTTAGTATGAAAGTCTCCATTGTTGAAACATGTTGTTTCTTTCAGGAGACAATTATACATGGCGCTGAAGAGTGATGAAGGGGATTTGAATATTCCTCTGAAGTTTAAGATTGATGGTTTTGACTGTCTTATCTTTGCAACAACTGAAAGCTTGAAGCGTTTTGGATGTGGTAATGAAGACCATTTAATGTGTTCATGCCCTGAAAGAAAAACTCAGAACAATAGCACGGTGGAAAGGCATTTGGAAGAAAGGATTCAGGAGAGCAATAAAATGGAACAGGTAAGGCAGAAAAGAACAAGAAAAAGAAATAAATGTAGGTCTAAATGAGTTAGAAGGAGAAAACTTTCGAGACGATGAAGTTCCAACAATCAAGAGAAAAACAAATCAATGGGAAGTTGTGCCTAAATCTAAGAAAAAAACTGCAGAATGTTGGTGCAACTAAGGATGTTGGAGTAAGTGGGGAATCTTACAGTACTGATGAAATATCAGGATTGGACAGTGAGAGGAAATCCACTGATTCATTCACTAATAAAAACATGGAGAAAGATTTTAGTGGATGTAGTTTGGAGCAAGTAAGAAGTTTTCTACAGTCTACTAAGGGGAAGCAAAATGTTGAAGTTACTGATTATTTTCCTGATCGGGCCTTGTTTATTGAGTCTGCCAGATTTTTGATGAGACAAAGAGAGGAAAACTGTTTGTCTAATCCAGATGTGTACCAGCTGAAGAAAATCGTACAACGACTGAGTTCTCAAATAATGCAAAATGAAAGTAATCAAATGGTGGAATAATAGTAATGTGTATGTTTTGTGCCTTTTGTTTTGCTCTCTCCTAATTAACTTTAAAATCTCATCCACTAATCTAAATGAGATGCTACTAAAAGAGCACAATTATATGATGTTTTGAAAATTAAAGGTATAGATATTTGTACAGGAAACTCATAGCACACAAGAAAATGCTGTAGAGTGGCAAAAAGAATGCACTGTAAAACCGGATAGTTCATTTAACTCAAAAAATTTGAGGAAACTAATTACCTCAAAATTTTTAAGTTGATGAACCATTTTCTTTAAGCCAAATACATTTAAATATAACAAAAATGTAACTAAACTTGTTATATTTAAGTGTATTTGGTTTAAAGAAATTGATTTATCAACTTAAAATTTTTGAGGTAATTAGTTTTCTCAAATTTTTTGAGTTAAATGAACTATCCGGTTTTACAGTGTGTGATGGCCAGATTTGTCTTAGTCATAACAGTGTTTTTAGTGCAGGAGTTGGCATTTTATTTTCCACAAATTTCTTGCTAGATTCTTGTAGTGTAGAACAAATAGTAAAAGGAAGATTATTAAAAGTTACAGCAAAATATTAAAAGATTATTTTGGAAATGTCTATGTTCCCGTCAATGCATCTGAAAGAATGGGTTTTTTAAAAATACAATTGCTAATACAGTTCAGCAGTGTGAAGATCATTATTTGATAATTGGTGGAGACTTTAATTGTACTGACAATGATATTGATAGAAATCATTAAAGCCTCATGGTGCCTCAAGGCTTCGATTGTTACAACTTATTGAATCAAATGAACTTTCTGATGTTTGGAGGAACTTGCATGACAATAAAAGACAAATATAGCTTTCAAGCTTCTAAGTGTGGTTGGGACGTTAGGATTAAAGAAATAATTATTTTGGACAGATTGTAACTTGAAAGTAATTTCCCGTCTTTATGAAGGTGTTCGAAAATCATGGAGTTTGATGAAAGTAACAAGGTCTACTGATGGAAAATCTTTGTATTGGTTAATGTTAGAACCATTGATGAATGGATCTCGTTTGAATTTGTCTTGCGAAATAGTGCCATGGTTTGAACAAAAATTGAAGAACGCGAAGATAACGATGAAGGATTTGGTGGAAGTGACTGGATGGCATTTGAGTAATACTGTTGCATTGACTCGAAGACTTATGAAAGTAGTTGGACAGATGTTGGGAAAATGTTGAAGCTCTTTATCCGAAGAAGAATGGATACTCCTTTATGACTTTTCAACATTAAAAATAAGGCCAAATACTGAAGACTCGAACCAGCAATGATGACTTCTCCAGATTTGCCAGATACAGATATTAACTGTCCTTTAACAGTGTCAAAAAATTGGAAAGACAGGAATATAAAGTTTATTGGTGGAAAAATTTTGTATAAAGTCTGTGTAAAAGTGTTGAATAAAGAATAGTTGACACCTCGTTCTGATAATCCTTGGTGATGTCATTTACGTGTGAATTCTAGTTTTAATTCTAGGATGGGTTCCCTTCTGAGTCTAGTTCCTCATATCATCTTAGGGAGTTTTTCCTTGCCACCGTCACGCTCATTAGAGATAAATTCACACATTTAAAATCTGTATCCTGTGTTTATATGTTTCTGTAAAGCTACTTTGAGACAATGTCCATTGTTAAAAGCGCTATACAAATAAATTAAATTGAATTGAAAAATTAAACCAAATGTGGGGTACGTTATACAAGCCACCACTGACAAAGAGACTGGAGATTTGCAGTGGAGAATTTTGCATGGCAGTGTTGCCATTAATGCTGTCATTTCTATTCTTAATCCGCTAGTAAAAGACAGTTTTAAAAGACAATTTTTTGTGAGCAGAGAGGAACTATCTTTCATTGTTTTATATATTGTGAGGTTGAAACCTCTGTTCGAACTGTTGAAAGTGATTTTTGATGACATTGGTGAAATGTTTAATATACCTGTTTTTATTTATGGTTTAAGGAATCTAAAACAAAGAAAAAAAGGGGCTTTTGCTCAATTTTATTATTGGTCAAGCAAAAATGTCTATTTATTTAAGTAGAAAAAAGAAAATTGAATATGGAAATGATTGTAATATAGTGACTGTGTTTAAAGGGATTGTAAAAGCGAGAATTAAGCATGAGTTTTCTTTTTATTCATGTATGAAAAAAGTATTGGATTTTAAAAAGATTTGGACTTATGGAGATGTAGGTCTACCTTGTGAAGTTGAAAATAATTTTTTACTATTTACTGATGAATTGAGATGAAGTAATATGTAAAAACCTTACTGTGTGTATGATTACAGTATAATAAACTTTTTCTAAAAATCAAAAATCTCTCTCTCTCTCTCTAATCAAACTATGGCTCCTAGACTTTAACAGACAAGCACTTGTTCTGCACAATGATTAGCCAGTAATGTATCAGATGCTGTCTGAGGCCCTGTTTACACTAATGTGTTTTCGTTTAAAACGCATAACTTTTGCTACGGTTACGCCTGTCGTCTACACTACTCCGGCATTGTCGATCCTCAAAAAAGGAGACTTTTGGAAACGCCAAAAACCCCATTTTAGTTGGAAAACTCTGGGCTCACGTTTCAGTGTAAACAGACCAAAACGAAGACTTTTGAAAATGAAGGCGTGGCTTCCCACATTCGTCCCCTGATTGGGTCTTCTGGATTATTGCGTATCCTTCCCTGATTTGTCAGTCCCTTACAATATGACCATTACACTACCTTGATTACACAACACAACAACACACAACAACACAGAGACTGAACCGCAGGCTTTGCTGGCTTTGTTGTCATTCTTAGCAGCCATTGTGCAGTTAAATTCTGTATTTTATAATACTGCAGCTGCCTA
>JANDJT010000141.1:3286645-3297604 GCA_024331685.1 Stegophilus panzeri | reverse complement strand
TTATGTCTCAGTTGTTGAATGTTTTTATGTTAATACAAATATTTACACATGTTAAGAAATTTGCTGGAAATAAAAGCCGTTGAATGTGAGAGGACATTTCTTTTTTTTTTGCTGAGTATATAACAAATTAGTAATGAGATACCATTTGCACAAATATCACAGACAGCATGGGAAAGCATCTGAGCTTCATATCTGGATGCACATTCTCAAAGAGGAGAGACGCTGCAGCGCGACTCCACTAATGTACTGCTAATTAAGGCTATTTAACCCCAATTACTATAGTCTAGCTGGCAGGTTGTTTAGATGCCTGCTGCCACAGAAATGACCAGCAAACCCACATTTTATGGCTTTATATTCCACCACCGAAGTGCACATGGGCCAGGGTTATAGAGGGCATGCCGATTTTCTGTCTTTCCCTCCCACAGAATGCAGAATTTTGTCACCTGTTGTTCATTACTTTTCTTTTCTCAGCTCATCCATGATTAAATGCTGAGCATGTGGATCCATGCAGTGTTTGTATCCCACTATAAGTAAGAAGAAAGTGCTGAGAGGACTGATCCTGATATTCTGATAGCCTGAGTCTATCGGTCTGATAACCCAAGTCTGTCTGCAATGATGGATGGTTATGACAAAAGTAACTGAATGAATGTCACAATGATAGTCTCATAATCCAGCAGATCAGGCCTTCCTGCACGCCCAGCTGGATATTTTTCACCAACATCAACACGACAATGCTCCATCAGTTATATATTGATGAATTCTCCATCCTGCTTCCTCATGCTTGCTGTCTAAGCAATTTGAGTCCTGGGTACACAGGCTGAAATTCAGACCTAGTGGCTGCAGGTTTTAACTGTCATTTTATGAGGTTACATTGTGCAGAACTCTCTGAGGCAATAAAAAAAGGGAGTCTGGAATGAGCATGCTCAGAGCTGGAGAGAAATGCACCATCAGCAACACTGGTAAAGGCAGAGAGAAACAAAAAGCCACAGACTTTCACACACAGCATGTACAGTACTGCATGAATAGTCCTGCTCATATTCGCCTTCTCTCTCAGCAGGTCAAGTCATCTGGACCTGCACAGGGCTGAAACAGCGAGAGCATTAACTGCAGTTGAGTATTTCCTGGACAAAGTGAAGGGCCTAAAAGTGGACAGCCTGGTTAAATGGCATGGGGATATTGATCCCACTGATCAGGCACCCTTCAGAGTGCCCTGCTTCCCCAGCGGTGAGGACAGCATTTCTCCTCAGCAAGAGAAAGAATTCACGTGGGTCTTCTTTTCATTAGCGTATTGATCCTCTCTGAAGAAGCCAATGCTGCACGACAGTACTGCATGTCATTTAAAATGCATTTCAAATAAGAAGCGTTCTCTCTCCATTGGCTGCACAGCAGAGGCATGAACACGTGTAGCAGACAATTCTGACACTGAGAAGTTTGTGAAGGTTAGCATAAGCAGCACGTTTGATGAGGTTCACTTTGACTAACAGCATTAGTATGCAAAATCAGAGTGGTAAAGCCTGTTTACAGAGCCGCAGTACGCATGCATAATTTACATTCTTGTAATGTCCTTCTGTGTGCAGCTCTGTGGGATACTGATACCATCCTGGAAAATGGGAAGTGCAGAATCACCACAATTCTGAACTTAATTATCTCTCCATTTCTGCCTAAGAGATGCAAACAACCCCGTAAAGAATACCATTATAGTTTGGGCCCATAGTTTGGGAGGTAAAATGGTTATAATCTTATTCATTCAATTATTTGAATTAGTCTCTGAGTAACTACTACTACAGTACTACAATCAGAGCTGTGCTGCTATAAAAAATGAATCAACAACAATCAGATTTGAGAATTCAACAGTGCTGTGGTAAAAAGCTAGTATATTTAATGTTTAGGTTAATCCCTAAGTTTTCCTGTAGTTACTTATATTAATTTAAATTAGTAACCAAATTTTTAAAAACGTAACTGTTGATATGGTGATGTCTGTAAGGAGATGTTTATTTAGCATTTTTGGAAGGAGTCTCCAGTGTCTGGGTTTTGTAACAATCAGAGATAAAGCAAGGCATACAGTCAATTGACAAATTGTCTGATATTGATCCATCAATGGAAATGGCATAAATGACATTATTGATTGACACCCTCATTATCATAACCACCAGAAAATCCACCCATCCATCTTCTATACCGCTTTATCCTTTTTCAGGGTCATGGGGAAACCTGGAGCCTATCCAGGAAGCATTGGGCACAAGGCGGGGTACACCCTGGACAGGGTGCCAATCCATTGCAGGGCGCACAATCACACACACATTCATACACACGCCAATCAGCCTACCATGCATGTCTTTGGACTGGGGGAGGAAACCGGACTACCCGGAGGAAACCCCCGCAGCAGGGGAAGAACTCACAGGGCCACGGTGGGAATCGAACCCCTGACCCTGGAGGTATGAGGCGAACGTGCTAACCACTAAGCCACCGTTTTTGTGTTCCTGTGTCCACTGTAGCTTCAGATTCCTGTTCTTGGCTGATAGGAGAGGAACCCTATGGTGTCTTCTGCTGTTATAGCACTTCCACCTCAAGGTTTAAGGTGTTGTGCATTCTGAGATGCTTTTCTGCTCACCATTGTTGTATCGAATAGTTGTTTGAATTACCCTTCCTGTGGGCTAAAATCAGTCAGGCCATTCTTCTCTGAGCTCTCTCATCAACAAGGTGTTTCAGCCTGCAGAACTGTCTCTCACAGGATGTCCCGTCCCCCCCACACACACACACACCATACTGTGTAAATTCTAGAGACTGCTGACAGTGAAAATCTCAGGAGTTTCTGAAATACAGCTTGTCAACACCCATGCCATGGTTACATTCCCCCCCATCTGATGTTTGATGTGAACATTAACTGAAGCACTTGACCTACAGCTGCATGCATTGCACTGCTGCCACTTGATTGGTCAATTAGATAATCGTATGAATGTGCATATATTTAAAAAGTCTCCTCTGAAAGTACTGGCAATGTCAACTTGTTTTCCTATACACTGAAAACATTTGGGTCTGAGATGAACATGAGACGATAGATCAGAATTTCAGCTTTTATTTTCTGATATTTACATCTTACATCTTACAACTTTGAACATGGCACTTTTTGTTTGAACCCACCCATTTTTAAGTGATCAGAAATACTGGAACATATGACTGACAGGTGTTCTTGTTGCATAGGTGTGCCCTGTTCGATTGATTGTTTTCGCCTGTGAAGACTGTATTTGTTGTTCAAAAGGATAAACCAACATGAAGACCAGGAAGATCTCTATGGGAGAAAAGCAAGCCATTGTGAAGCTGAGAATAAAGGGAAATCAATCAGAGCCATTGTACAAACACTGGGCATAGCCTATAGAACAATTTGGAATGTCCTGAAAAAGAAAAGAACCACTGCTGTACTAACAACAGACATCAAACAGCTCAGCCCAGGAAAACAATAGCTGTTGATGGCAGAAGCAGAAAAATTGGGAGAGCTGTGAAGAAAACCCCAAAAACAACAGTCAGTGACAGCAGCAGCAACCTGCACAGGGCTGGGATGAAGGGATCACAATTCACCATTTAAGGAAGACTTTGAGAGAAGAAACATAGAGGCCATACCACAAGATGCAAAGCACTCATGAGCAGTAAGAATTGGACAGCCTGATTGGAATTCGCAAAGAATTACTTCCGCATAGATCTTGCGTTCACGAGAGAACCACGACGCATGTGTCGTGGTACTCTCATGAATGTGCATCGGAGAGCTATGTGGAAGTGAGGATATTTTGTGAATAAAGACTTATTTTTTGTTTTTTGTGCATACAAAGCATTTGTATTGCTTCATAAAATTGGGATTAAACCACTGGAGTCACATGGATTACTTTTACAATGCCTTTATGAACTTTTTGGAGCTTGAAAAATTTTGGTTACTTGGACTGTAAATGGAGGGACAGAAATTTCTCAGGTTTCATTAAAAATGTCTTCATTTGTGTTCCGAAGATAAATGAAAGTCTTATGGGTTTGGAACGACACAAGTAACTGATGACAAAATTTTTATTTTTGGGTGAACTATCCCTCTAACCTCTACCAAAATGATGGAGGTGGAGGTAGTTTCATGGCTTGCATGGCTGCTTCTGGAACAGGCTCACTAATCATTATTGATAATGTAACTCAGGATGGTAGCAGCAGAATGAATTCAGAAGTCTACATAAACATTCTGTCTGCCAATTTACAGAGAAATGTGTCCAATATAATTGGGAGGAACTTTCTCATGTAGCAACACACTGCCAACACAACAAAGGAAAAAAAAGTGGAAGACTGGCCAAGTCAATCACCAGACCTTAACCCAGTTAGAGCATGCATTTCACCTTCTGAAGAGGAAACACACAAAACACACAACAACTGAAAGAAGCTGTGGTATAAGCCTTGACAAGCATCACAAAAGAAGAATGTAACAGTTTGGTGATGTCACTGGGTCACCGGTTTGATGCAGTTATTGCAAGCAAGGGATATACAGACAAATGTTAAGTGTTATTTATATAACTATAAGAATATATTTATAAGACTTATATTTATAAGACTATCTGTTCCAATATTGTACCCATAATAATGGCATGTTCTAAGTTGTTTAACTCATCTAGATGTAAATATCCATCTCTCTCTCTCTCTCTCTCTCTCTCTCTCTCTCTATATATATATATATATATATATAATGTGTGTGTGTGTGTGTGTGTTATTTGATAGCATAACCTAAAACCTGTGGTCCTGTCCCTGTCAGATTGCTCAGTATGAAAGAATAATGAGCAGATGCTGGAATGTAGTAGCCATTCTTCTTCTTTTTTTTCTCTTCTGAGTCATTCTTATTCTTGGGCAGTAAGAGGATTATATTGTATGAAGTACTGTTTCTATGCTCAGCTTATCATGCACCCACACCCACATACATGCACCTACGTAAACTCATCCAGACACACACACACACACACACACATACCAAGACGCACACACATGGGTAGACATGAAGTGATGTTCAGTGATTATCTCCTATACATGGGGAAGCACCTTTTTAAAGCACACGAGTGGTAAATTAAAGGGTCAGTGCTGTGCTGCTGTCAGTGCTTGAAAGCCAGTGAAGCCAAAATGAGTATTTCGATACTGAGGCGAACACATCCTATTGGTGGAAAAGCACAGAGGACAAAATTAGATTGGACCGGAAGGATCTTAGACTTTCCCTGATTCTGTTGCATGGAATATTTCTCATAGGTAGCAGGCTATGCAATATAATATGTGCTCGAGAAGTAACAATGACTTGCCAAAGCCTTAGAGGCTCAGGCTATAATTGGTTATTTATCCATGAAAGTGCTCCCTTGAAATCAATATAACAGGCAGGCCAATTTCCTCTCCCCATTCAAAAAACACTAATCCTCCATTTTCATTTATAATGTCTTAGAGATTGGTACAGCTCTTTCTACACATTACACGTTCATCTCCCCAGCATTAATTCAATTTACAGTGCATCAGTCAACTCCCCCTATCAGCAATGGAAAGATATGTCTGGAGATGGTCTAGATCACTAAAGGCATCATTCCAAACTTCACTCAGCATAAATAGACCACAGAGAAAGCTCACAACTGATCTCAAATGTGCTATGTATAAGCTCCTAGGATAATTCCACCTAGGAGCTTAATTCTTTTCAAAAAGCTTGGTTACAATTCCTCTCCCCATAATATCAGCAATAATGCTGTCAAGTAAGGATGTCACCAGTGTCCTGAGATATTTCTTGTCAATTTTAGTCCACTTTTCCACTGACTGTGAGCAATTCAGATAGAGTTCACAGAGGCTATTTTGCTGTTTCACTTTCTGTTCCAAATAATCACATAAAATTTCTATGGAATTGAGGTCTGGTGATTGTGCAGGCTAGTCAAAGTGTGCCCCCCCCGGTGTGCCATCATGTATCTCAAATAAGCGACACACACATTTGGCTCTATATACGCTGCAGTTTTCATCCTAGAACATGGGAGTGTCAATGTTGTGTTCTGGGTGAATCCATACATCCACATTGGGGTGCCATTTGTGTCCCACTAATATTAAATTTACAAATATATATGTAAAGTTAAGAGAAATTTTTAAGCATAAGTAAAGTGCCCTTCACATCTATTAAGTTTTCACCTCACTTTATTACTTAAATATGGTTAAAAACTGGCTGTTTTTTCCTTTCTTTCTTCTTTTCAGACAAATTTCAGCTTTAGCTCATTTTGTTTTTATGAAATAGATTTTAGGGCACTCCTGTGCAAATTTATGAAGAAACAAAATACTTAAATATAGCTATATCCCCAATCCCTCTGTCACTGGGACTCACCATTCCTCCCTTAAGCCCATAGGCACATCAATGTTTATAGAACAATAAAGTCAGGTCAACTGTAATTACACAGTTCACTTAAAAACCTGACATAAGACAGTGGGACAGTAAACCAACATGTTGTTATAATTAGTATGATAACTGTGCAAACAGGTGCTCTGCACCTACTGACTGCACAGTTATAGACTACAATGTTAAATATAGTTCACAGCGTGGGAGGGAGTCATTTGAAAGGATCTCTCTGGTGTTTATTCTTCACTGACCTGCCCAAATAAAAAAACTTAAAACAAAGACAATGTAAAGAAAAATCAGCAGGATTGTGAGGGGTCACAGTTTGACATATATGAATTGGTGTGGATTGAAGCCCAGTCCCTCCAGGATTTCATGATTTTGCGATCACAGAAATGAACACAAAATCTGAAAACAAACTTTGCAATATTCTGAGGAGTTTGCAATTTTTCAACATTACCACAGTATTTCATACTCAGGGTCATGGTTGATCTGCAGTCTAACCCAATAGCCCTGGGTTTGAGGTGGGAATACACCCAGTCCATCACAGGGCACCATGTGGAAGCATGAACATTTAGATCTCCACACAGACAGACCCAAAAACCCTGGAGCTGTGAGACAGCAAGCACTGTGCCACTGTACTGCCCAAATTTCTAATTATTGATTTATTGATTCATTTATTTATTAAGTTATTGATTCATTAATTCATTGATTCATTGATGTTTGAACACTATAGTACCAGGACAAGTTTTTAAAATGCTTATGTTTTTACTACTTGAATGTAAATCCTTTCCTGTTGATGTCTGCCTAAAATCTGTGACCCATGCTAGACTTCTGGCAGTTTTTCATGGCTTCATGACATGCCTGAGATGTTTCGGGTCACTGGGTTAAATCCCAATGTCTTGTACACAGTCATATGACAGTGGTATTTGTACTGTAATCAGTGGGAAGCAGGCACTTATGAGCAACAGCACATCACCATTAATCTAACATCAGCTCTGAATGAAGGCCAAAGGATGAACACTCATGTATTATACATTTTCTCATCATGCAGAAACCTGTACACTCTATGAGGTGATCTCTGAATATTGTACTAGAGCATTATTAAACATAGCACCCATGATGCCCTTTATGAATTGACAAAAAACACTGCACTGTCTTTAATCAGCTTTGGTGCTTCAAGAGCACACTGAGGCACGGCTCTGCAAGAAGGGACCAAATCCATATGAGCAGCAACTGGCACATGAATAATGTATGAATTTTATATCCAACCCTGGAACTTCTGCTACTTCGGTTTCCAGCCATGCATGAGGGTCTTGACACGACAGATTATGCCTGGTGGATTATTTTATGCCAGAAGTGTGCGGTCCGATTACACATCATTTGTTGTGCAGACCAAACTCTAACCATAAGCCCTGGTGGAAGACTCCTTTATAACATCTTCAGGAGAGTTTTAAACATGCAGAGATGGTCTTTGTTGAGCAACTTGTCAAAAATGAAATGGTTTCATGTTTATTTTGGCTTTATTAGAATGGATTGTTGCACACTCAAAGCCAGTGTTATATCTCTTTTCCACTGGATAGGATGGTACGCATGGTGTGGTTACTAATACGAATCCAAAACTATCTGTACCCTGGTCGAGTACCTTTGTACCGGTTCACATCATATAATTGAAAAAGTAGGAGAAGTCCTCTGGAAGTTGATGGTAACTAGTGGTAACTAATGATTAGTAAAGTACATGCACATGACTAGTAAAGTACTACTTGAAACCTGTGAATGAATTCTTTTATCATATAACGTACTTGTTGTTTTAGGCAGAGTGGTTTGTGTGTCATTAGGTGTAACATAAGAAATCCATATGGAACCAATGACACTGATCCAGTGCCAGTGGGGCTTGCTCAAGCCTTAGTCACTGGGAAGGCCCATATTTATTTATTTTTTGTTGCCTTTGGTGGACATATTTGTGATGGGCTTAAATTGTCAAAACACCAGTGAGGAAGGGTACCATTTGAAAATCAGGAAAAGCTGCAAGACCTGATGTACAATGATCCATGTGGGGGAAATACCAGGAGAAAGTGGAGCAACTGTTGTGCAAACCGGTTCACAGAAGTCAAAGGGGGTAAAAACCCTGTTAAGTGAGCTGGCTGTGATGACCCCATTTTAGATACTTAATACTGATACTTTTGATACTTATTCTTAGTATTAAGATGTGGATGATCTTGTGGCTTTTCTACAAAATAAGAGAAACTTTGACAGATGAACTTTTATGGTTATTACTGCACTGTCTGGTAGATTGTAACCAGGGATCATTCTGTAGTCACTGAATTTGACCAATCAATGGTCTGCACTTTCTAGCTTCAACCTATAGTCCCCTGTTTGGCATGCTTGGTACTCAGGGCATGGACTTATTGTCTGGTAGAGAAGAAAGGAACAAAACACATCAGGGAGTATTATTCCAATACCAGCACATCCAGAAATGTTTTATTATTCCTATACCACAGAAATTTGCCATTTTTAATTAATTAATGAATGTCTCATTGTACTTTTAACCATTTATAGATGCATTCAACATTCAACACAAGTGAGTTCTTATCACTTATTTATATCAGATATAAAAAGTCACTTGACTACCAGCCTCTTTTTTTTTATCTTTACCTTAAAGTTAATTAGACATAAAAACCTAGCTTGTCATGTTACAGAGAAACTGGAAAGTCTAGTGACTGTTATAAAGCATTGATGCCCAAGACTCCTTCCCTATGAATGAGCATGCATATTTTTTGATGTTTTTAATCCATTTATTTTTAGTCTTAGATTAATCTTGGACGGAGTGTCCATCAGATAAATTCTTATGAAAGAGTTGTTACTATAGAAAAAATAACATATTCAAACTTTAAACATAAACCTGTGATTTGAATTACAACTGGAACTACTGTCAGAGCTAGGTTATAGACAATCAACACCTTCTGACTAGTCAGATTTGAGATTTTTACAGCACTGTGGTGTAAGCGCTATTAGCATCCAGCAGTGGCTAGTTTTATAAGTTAATTCCCTTGAATTGACAGGACACAAGTGTGTGGGAATGCTTGGAGATATCTGACACACAGGATTCACAGGATCTGCCTCCTTGCAGTACCCATACATCTGCTCACTCAGATGGAAGTTCAAGAAGTTGCTTTTCTTGAAATAAAGCTCCATGCAGCATTTATGAGTTCCCCATAAAATGCACTTAAGGGCAAGAATCCACAAGAATCTTCACCCTATCTGGAGACAGTGTAAGGCTCAGTAATGATAATGCATGCAGCAGTAATGCTCCTTAGTGTGGCTGGGCTGACATAGTGGGTAATTATATCAGTCCTAATGCATGGTGGAGCACTGGATAGCTTTATTTTAAGACATGGGGAGTCTTTGCCCGGTTGGTGAGAAGGAGCCTGTTACTGTTAAGGATGGAGGGGTTTTAAATAGTCAAGAATGCAAGGCATTTTATCTGAAATGCATATTCTTCAACAATGAGCCGGCAAAGCAACACAACAGTAAGCAAACCTTTTGTTTTCCTGTTCAGTAGATTTTTACCTCTGCAGATCTCAAAGAAAAAAAAAGAAGACAAACGTAGATCCTGACTTCACAATTTCCTGAGAGATGGAAGGTGGTATGGTGTGTAGGTAATAGAGAAAAGAAACTGGAGGAGATGAACAGCCAAATAAAAAGTTCTGTGGGAGTTTGGGAGGTAGGCATGCATTACCCAGTCCAAGCTAATCAATACAGTCACCTTGGGGAAGGTGGGATGGAGCCATGGACACTAGAACAGTGTCAGGCAATGGCCCAAAATACAGCTACGTAGGCATGGTGCCATAAACACTGTCACATCAACGCACTAAATGCATGGATGACATTAAACTGGAGAGAAAGCCTCAACAAATTTGCTGGCAAAATGTCATCCATTAAACATGCCTGGGATAAAAGAGCAGACAGGGAGAGAATAAGGGAGGGAATTATTCTGCATGTGTATGTGTATGACCTGGAATACAGATCAAATGTGACATGATATGCATCAGCATCACGTATGCGCAGAATAAACTTAAATTAATCAGCCATCCGTCCAATGCACACCTCAGGTGACTCAATTATATCCCCATAAGCACTACAGCAGCACTTCTATTTAGGTGATTCCTCTACTTATCCTTAAGCTCTCAGCTTTTTCTCTCAGCTAAGGTTATTTCCAAGGCAATGTTTCACACACCAAAGCGCATTTGAGACGGTTTTATGGCACAACAAGAGTCTGATTATCATTTATGTTTTTTTAGTCATTTATGCCCACATCCAAGGTACAAGGCTATAATGGGAACGCTAATGGAATTCTGAAAAACAGCCAGAGTTTTGCCAGCTGTAATCGCACAATTTTAAAGTTTTATAGTTGAAAATGTGACTATAGAAACAGCAGATCTGTTCAGTATGAATAAACCATAATAGTTATTGTCATAAGTAAGGCCTAATTATTATGAAACTACAGATATTGTAGGCTACAGTACAGTACTACTGTGTCTCTGCACCTGGATCAGATCATAGCACTGTAGTCAATTATGATTGATATATTATACACA
>JANDJT010000141.1:3273286-3284612 GCA_024331685.1 Stegophilus panzeri | reverse complement strand
TTTAGTTTTGTACATAAGACAATTTCTCCCAAATAAAGCATGTGAGCAGAGTTCTTAATAAACTACAGCTTTTTCTGAAGACAACACTATTGGGATTGGCCCTGTTCAAATGTCAGGCAACACTTTCCTGAGTGTTAAATGCTAATTATTTAGTTTTTATTTTATCAAGCCTTGCCTGGATGCACAGGGACTTACAAATGCATTCTCCCTCTGAGACAACAATCGCATTGTTGTGTCTCTGTGGCCTTTTACACAGTTCTTGCTCATTTAGCTCTGTTTTTTCTTCTTAGGTACCAATTAAGATAATTATATATTTCTGTTTCCAGTGCAGAGTTAATCTTGATAATACCAAAAGGGCAAGGAATAAGTGTGCAGTGGGTCAGAAACAAAAGTGCAATATGAAGTATGAATAAAATTCATTCTTGTAGCCTGATAGTGCAAGATCAGTTTATAACTCAGTGTTTGAGCCACTTGAGACAGAACAATAGTTTATTTGTTTGTATTCATGAAAACTGTGTGTGTGTGTGTGTGTGTGTGTGTGTGTGTGTGTGTGTGTGTGTGTGCATAGTATGTGTCCTGATTCTGTAAACACCACAATAATGCCCTCCTCATGGGGCATATCGGTGAGTGTCATTTCCTACATGATGAATTATACAAAGGTTTTGCGAAACATTTGATGGCTTAGGTGTCTCCTGGGGCTATCAGTGTACAGGATGAGGTTATCAAGTTCCTATCCTGCAAAATAGCTTTGGTAGCTTAGACACAAATTTCCTTGAGGACAGTTGAGTCCTGAAATGTCTATATATAGTGCTGTATCCCAGAAGGCAAAGGGGCTAGGCTGGAGAATAGTAGTTGTACTGCAGAAGTCTTTATAGAGGAGGTCCACAGGGGTTTGTGTTCACCTTTCCCTATCCATCTCTTTCACTCTCTTTCTCTCTACTCCATCTATTTCTCTCTTGTCTGTCTGTATGTCTGGGGTATTCTGGAAGGTACAATCTCCATTTCTCGTATTCGTTACCTGTCTCTGTAGTTACATTGACATGCAAGCTAATAATCCATGAATAATCATATTTGTAACTCAGTCGGAATAAGTGTTCGTACGCACACCTCAATTGGAATACAGTAAACTGATTCATAAACTGAATAAAATTTCTAAGGTGGGTAATCCTTTTAATAACCCATTATATAAAATAATACCAATCATGAAAACATTAGTGTTTGATTATTTTTACTGTACAAATCTGCACATTATGTTCATAATGCACTCCTTTTGCAATAAACCAGTTCATGTTTCAGATTAAATCCATTTAAAATAATTGTGAGGTTGGATGGGTGGTGGGACGGGCATCAACATTTGGTGACGAAGTGACCTCAGTAAAGTTCAGCATTCAATATTCATTAGACATTCAGTGAGGACGCAGAACTTGCACTCAGTAAAAAGGGGAGCTTTTTTTTGTGCAGTCATTCCCAAACAATGACATTCAATGTTAGTAACATTAGAAGATGGGTAAAGTAATTATACTGTTGAAAATTGTGTGCATTTTATGTTAATTTCAGCGAATATTGGGTAAATTAAATGTTTTGCAACTTTACTGCAGTCACAATCGCTTCTTCTCGCTCTCTGTTTAATGATCACACTTGGATGATGTTATTTGGAGATGGAAATCATTTTAAACTTGTTAAAAACACAAGCAGCATGATTAATATCTGAAAGTGCTAACTGAGCTCACACGGTTCTCATTGTTATGATAACATTGGCACTAAACCTTGCTTACTGCTTGTGCATAACTTTGGATTGGATTACATGTAATACATGCATGTATAGTGCCTCCAGAAAGTATCCTCCCCCCATTGATTCTTTCTCTTTTTTGCTGTATTGCAATATGAAGCCACTTCTGAGAAAGGCCATGTTAGAAAATCTGAGAGCTTTTAGAAATGTTATTGTGGTCAGATGAGACTAAATTTGAGCCAATTGTTCTAAAGCCAAAGCATAATGTTCGGCACAAACCAAATACAGCCCAGCACCCAGGTAACACCATTCCTGTGATGAAACATGTTTGTGGTTGCATCATTCTATAGGGCTGCTTTTCAGCAGGAGGAACTGGAAAGTTTATTGCCATTGATAGAGCCAAATACAAGCAAATTGTTGAAAATCTGTTCCAGTCAGGACATCTGCAGCGCAAAAAAAACATGTTCCAACAGGACAATGAGCCAAAGCACGAGCAAAAACTACAAAGGAATGGTGGCATGACCTGAAAATTGCTGTCCACCAACATTTTCCAACTAATTTGGCAAAGCTGGAGAAAATTGAGAATTGAAGAATGGAAGAAAATGCCAAAATCAAAACCTGTAATGCTCAGAGAGACGAATCCAAGATAACTCAAATCTGTAATTGCTGCAAAAGGACAAGTCACACAGCAGGGGTGAAAACTTACCAGTTAAGCAGTTTTTAGTTTTATTTTTTACATTTCAAATAATTTTGAGGACATCTAAATACTTTGTTTAATTTTATTTCTGTAGAGAGTCATGTAAAAGGAGCAAAAAATATCCCCTTGTAATATGCTACTGTAACATTTCATATTGCAATACAGCTTAAACAGAAATAATCTTTGCCAGATCAACACTTTCTGGAGGCACTGTACATGATAATTGTCTACAGACTGCCCAGTTTAGGATAAATATATACATAGGATACATACATATAATGTTCTATTAGAATTTGCAATCAGAACAAATTCTTTCAGATTGGTAAAAATCTTTACACGTAAACATAGCCAGACTTTTAGATATTATACTCTGCACTTCATAAATGAGAACTTAGTGAAAGGAGTTCTTTAAGCTAATAAGGCCTTATTCCTCAGGTATCTGTATGGCATTTCTCATTTGTTTTCATGTACTCTGGGTTGTAGCGGCTGAAGGCATGGTTGCAATAAAGGGTAAAAACTAGACAATTTTGACATAACTGGAATGCTATGAACAGTGGGAGAACTGGGCTTTGGGGTCATCTGGAACATTTCTGGCCTCAGTCTTAGTGAGTTTAGCTTTTTTTAGGGCATTTGTTGAATATTTATTGAGAACTTCTGCAAAGAAATATAGATGCACTCCCATGCCTAATCCAAATTAAGAGACTTGTACTTATTACTTTCTATTTTCTTAGTTACTTTCCTTACAAGGACACAAAGGAATAGAATGGTATTGGGACCTGTATGTAGGTGGCTCACATCTACAGTTATTACAAACAATCTTATGTGTTTGAAATAAAACAAAGCTTTTAAACCTCCATCTGTTATAGCCACTTCAGTTTTTTGTTGAATTTCCTATACATATGGTTGGTGTGGGTTATCAGAATGTGACAAAAATCAAAAGACATAATCAAAAGATGTTCATGCATGGATCAAAACATATTCATTTTATTACATTCATTATTACACTCACATTTGATTATGTTTATGATATAGCTGTGATAACACGCCACAGGATTTATCAGCATGTTAATGCTGTAAATTCAGTTTATGACTCATGGTCTTCTTCTGTAGTGAATCAGAATCTTTTTCACTTCTGGATACAACAAACCTTTGTTACACAGGTCACAATCATAGGCTTTGACAGAATTAATAATTTAACATTTGTTTAATCATAGCCTCCCTATTGTCTGTTGCATGAATGGGGTCAGGAATGCAAAGCATATATGGTGCAATGGCAGCTCCAGTCTTTCATTTACAAGCAGTATGGTATATCTGGATTTCTGATACTGCAGCCTGAAATCACAACAAGACTTACATTTTTTTTTTTCATTAAAAAGCTTTCCCATGTAGCACTGACACAGATGCTGAAAATCCCCTAGTCATGGACAGTCATGCAGAAAGGAGCTTGGTCTATAAAAATTATGCAACGGGAAGAGGACATACCGCTGTTTAAAATCATGTCAGTAAAAAGCTCAACCATAGTTTGGCTTCTGATCCAGTTGCTGTAGCATCTATTGAGCACAGCTTTTGTCTGCCATCTGAAGACACCAGTCCAAAACTGAGCTCCTAGAAATATCTCCTCACCGGGAAATGGCTCCACCTGTCAACCTGAGAAACCAATGTTCTCTCTCCAAAGCCTTGAAACACTCTTGAAATAGTCTGATTTTCATTAGATGAGGAAGAAAGAATGTTTCTGTGATGCTGCTTACCATGAAAAGCCTGTGGCAGAAGGGTTGGGAATGGATGACTGCATGCATGCAATAACAGAGAAACTATTTTTTCAACAGACTGCAGACTGTCGGATATCGGCAAAACACTTTACTGCTTTTTTTTTGTTCTGAAGTAAAAAAAAAAGTAATTCTATTTATTTGCCTCACTTTGGAATTTGTGAAAGTGTAGACCCATTTGATTTTTGTGTATCTTCCAGCTGAGAATTTTGCACTTTTTGGTTAAATGACAAAAAAGTGAATGTCATTGTTCTATCAACAGCATAGAGCAATGGGGATAAAGTGGACATGTGTACCCATGTGTGTTGTACAGTAGTGACAACCGGGGGTGGGGTGGAGTGGAGTGGGTGGAGGGGTTAAATGTGCCTTCATCAGGGATGATACATCTCCAAGACTAATGCCCAGCCCAACTGAGGTAGACACCTGCACTCCCTCATCCGTGGCATTCATTGTTAGGCTGTGATTACAGCACGTTAGCCTGGTTCACCGCTGACGTGACCAAGCTGCCAATAGGACCCTACATCCTATCTCAGGGTATCAGTGCTCATCTGTGGTGCACTGGTGCCAAGGACTCTCAATGTGAGACACACCATCAGGCTCCCAGCTCGACATACAGCTGACTCCAACAGGCTGCTTGTTTTAGACAGTCTAGACATAAAGGACATTTTACTCATAAATCTGCACAATGATAAATACGCTCATAAATAGTTCTTTCAGATGCAGTGGAAGGTTGCTGTTTATTTCCAGGGGTGTATAATTGTGCAGGTGTTCTGTACAGCTTCAAGACAACTGTCTACTATTGTGCGGTAGCCTGTGAAAATTTGTCAGATGTTGCTATGGAAAAATTGTTTTCTTTTCTGCCAATACTGTACTTTGGCATTTGACTTTAATAAAAGAGAAATGTATCATACCAAAACAATTTTTGGTAACCCCCCCCAGGATTCTCCCTAATTTAGTCCTGGCCAATTCCCACCTATCAGACAGCTCTCCCCTATCACATGACAGCGACCAACCAGGGAGGGCGAAGGCGATCACGTACAGTACTTCCTCTGAGGCATTTCCGCCCACATCTGTTCGAACTGCTGTTGTAACACACTCGGAGGACAGCACTATCCGCCCACTTCCGCATGCATGAGCTCACAGACACCCATGATTGGCTAGTGTTGCTGTGATTGATAGGGGACAGAGAGAGTATACCACAACTCCCTTCCTGAGAGCACGGCCAGGTTTGCTGTCTTGGGTTCCTGTCCATGGAAGGCTGTGGCATCCGTGATGATATCCAGATGATTGTGATCTCCAGATGATAGGGTGAATGCTTTTCTGTTGCGGCACTAGGAAACCCACTATTTAGGCTACTTTCTAACCTTGCCTTGACATTCTGCAAAGATCCTGTTGGGTAAGAAGCCAGTTTAAGCAGTGCAATGTCTGTCTGCCTAAATATGTCCAAACCTTGATAATTAAATGTGATTTCCTCACATAGTGAATGTCACAATTGGATCAAGTTGTTGGATAAGATGCACGACAGAGAAATGAACATAAGCCATATCTTGCAATCAGATACCAGCTATCAAATTGTCCATGATGCAAAATGTTTAAATGACTTAATAAAAATGCATTAATAACAATAAATTTTGCCAACAGAACAGAACTCACACAATGAATCAGCGATTATTTCCCCACCAATGTTACTGCAAACCATGATCAGTGGAGTGAAGAGATGACAATTAGGCTCTTGTTTATGTGGTGCAAAAGGTGACTTTTACCTTTTACTGAGACTAATACAGATGAAGCTGATAATCAAATTAAGAACACATTTCCCATTCTAAACTTATTATTCTTTATAATTTGGAAGTAATGTTGTTGAGGCTACAGATGTAGAGGTGCAATACCTTTACTTAAAATAAAAAAATAATATACCCACATTCTCTTCCAGATAATCCTCTCCTTTTCCCCTCTGACCTCTTACTTTCTATTGCTCATATACTATATGTCATTTCCTATTTTATGCTAACATCATTGCTTAACCAGCTCTGAAGACACGTATAAGGAACATGAGTACTACAAGCTGGACCAATCAACAATAGCTTTATTCCCTAAGTGGCGATTATGAAATGTAGCCGCAGGCAAGTAGAATGAGAAATGAACTATAGCGATCACCCTGTCTCTGATAAATCTCACTCAAAGCATGTTTAATTTTTCAGCAACATCTTTCAGATACTATCTCCATCTGGCAGGAAGTCAGTCCGAACAGCAGACACGCAACTTTATTCTGACACATGAGTAGCAAAGCAGCACCGGTCTGGAACTTGTCACTGGCTTCTGCCTTTTTAATTTACCCAGACCTGCGAGGGTAGACATTCTCTGAGTTCACAGAGAGGTACTAAATATTTAAAATCCCATCAACCTGCTTCTGAGACCGACATGGTCTTGTGATCTGGTGCAAGTCAAAGGTTTCACACTAATAAGATGCTGAGATGACATCAGAGCCTAGAAGTCTGGATGGGTCACAATACATTGCGCTACTACAGAGGTAATTTCATATGGGGAGGGTGATTCTAAGTCTAAGATCATCTATATAATAGTGAAATTTTGAATGCAGGATAAAATGAAATCTTCACCTCAGCAAGTGAAAGTTTTTTTCTGAAAGTGAACTTTTTATAGACAGTGGTGTGATTTGTGCTTATTGGAGACTAAAAGGCAGTTCAAAGTGATTTCATGATCAAGCATGGGATTCAGTCAATAATTCTGATCCTTCCAAGTTAACACTTTATTTAAAGGGCCTGCACAACACTGCACAAGCATCTTCAATAAAGCAATGCTTGAGATGAGGTGACCGAGGTTTTATGGTTAGAAAAGTTAGAATGTTCAATATTAGCTTGACCCTATCCATTTTCTGAACCACTTATCCAACACAAGGTTGTGGGGGAGCCTGGGGACTCAGGGCACAAAGCAGGGGACACCCTGGATGGGGTGCAACAATCAAACACACATTCACACACACTACAGACCATTTAGAGATGCCAATCAGCCTACAACACATGTTGCACAGGGAGGCACAGGGAGAACATCCAAATTTTGCGGAGGCGGGATTTGAACCACCGACCCTGGAGGTGCTAACCACTAAGCCACCGTGCCCCCATCTAAGCATCCATGTATGATAAATATTGATTATGACATCAGTTCAAAGTCATGCACATTCTTTATTTTTTGACATATGGTGTTCTTAAAGTGACCTTGTATTGCAGTGGTGCCTCATAGTAATTTTGAATGCAAATGGACCACCAGCAGTTCAGTTACGGATTATTCAACTATATGGTCAGATATAATACTGTAGATACAGTAAATACACTTCCAAAAGGTAATATCACACCTGGATAATTCATAAAAGATGTCTCAAAGCTTCATTATTGTAAAGCTTCATTAATGTAGCTAATAACTTGCAACATATTGATTAAGAAATACAGATATAACAGTCTTGAACAGTCACCCATAGCAGTAATTGTAAATACAAAGTCATAAAAACATCATTGGATAAATCACACTTTGCTGTAGGATCCACATAAAAGTTATTTATTAATACATAACTAATGTTTTCACCGTAATCATTTAATACATGCACTAATCCATAGCACAACAGGAAATAATAATGAAGCATAATAATGAGTCATAGCCATTAAGAATGATAACAGTTAAGTATTATACCTTGTTACCTCATTCTGTAATTTCATAGCATGTTGAATTAATAAAGTTAATTCATATTATGAAAGGTGTGTTTCCTTGGACCACTTTTGGTAGGTACTAACCACTGCATACTGGGAACACCCCATAAGACCTGCTGTTTTGAAGATGCTCTGACCCAGTCGTTTAGCCATCGCAATCTGGCCCTTGTCACTCAGATCCTTACACTTGCCCATTTTTCCTGCTTCCAACACATTAACTTCGAGAACTGACTGTTCACTTGCTGCCTAATATATCCCACCCATTGACAGGTGCCATCGTAACGAGATAATCAATGTTATTCACTTCAACTGTCAGTGGTTTTAATGTTATGGCTGATTGGTGTATATTCTTCAGCATTACATTCTAAAATAATTATGCAGTGCCTATGAATGTCTGAGTTGCCAGTTATCACACTTTTCAATAAATTGTGTGTACAAAAATACAGAAATACCTAGAAAGCACACAGATGTGATTTAAAATTGGCCATACTAGACTCAGCATAATGCAAAAGCCCAACTAAAGACTGCAGCTGGTAGTTTGAGAGATAAAGTAAAATGAATGTTTCACATTTCAACCCTCATTTTCCACCACCTTATTTTACAATTCTCTATCAATCTAGAAAAAACCAAGCTAAACCTTTGCAGTGATGCCTGTGTCCAGCAGAACTGTCTGATGCAATTGCCTGCATGTATGTGCTTTCCTGCTAAGCAAGGTGCACACTAAGTGACTGGAGATGTGTAGCTAATTGTATTTGAAACAATTGGAAACAAGCGGAGAGGTGAACTAATGGCTGCTCGACAGACCACATTACTCACTCTGACCTGCTGGCTCCAGCTCTTCTTAGAGTAGCCAGAGACCCAGGGAATGCTCAGGGATGAACCTAAAGGAACTGTATGTGTATGGGGCGGGTTCCATCAAGTACATAATTTCTAAATAACCCTGTCCTCCCAGCCACACAGATTCTCTCTTCCCCAGCTGTGCAGATTCTTGCCACGTAATTCTTTCTTCTGAATAATTCAGCTTCCTTTAGGCTTCAGCATTTACATACTTATATTAATGCAGTGAAAAGTTGACAGCATATCTAAAATAACATCATATGAATGCTCTTGATGAAAAATATAAGCATGAATAAAAGCCTCAGTTGATTCTTTTAGGCTCTGTAAACATCCTCCAGCTGTCCATATTCCACCAACTCTCAGACTGACATGCTCTGTAGCCAATCAGCAATGAGCATGAGATGTTTAACAAGGACGCTTTCTGATTAGCATTTTGCATTTCTGTACTTTATTTTGTTGTTATGTTTTTGATTTGTTTTTTAGTTTTGGTGTTGCATCATTCGTTTGCTGTTGTGTTTGTGATTTCCTTTTGTATTTTGGATTTTCTGTTGCGGTCCGCCATAAGAATAAACTGCTATGGACAAAACCAAGACATTCGTCATATTAAAGTCATAGCACTTCTTAAAGCAGATTATACACACTCTAGTATATTAGCATTGTGATCTTTACTGGAAGGAAAAACAAAATGTCAGTGCCCTGGTATTCAAGTGAGTTTGTTAGTTCACTTCTGATGTTCTGAGGAAAGTATGGGTTACTTTCAATTATTTCTCTTATTCATATTTAATTGTGTTTATTGCTGGTAAAGGTCACACTGGCTGTTTGTGTGAGTTTCTCAACATGAGAAGAGGAAGTCTTGCTGGTAAATCAGGGTGCCTCTTTAGAAATGTACAGACTCCACCACAGGAAGTAGTGACCTGCCCACACTAACCTACTGAACAAATAACAGTGAACATAGCCAGTCAACTCAAGGCATTCCCACTGGCATACCGGTAGGATGTAATTGTCTTTACTCTTCTTCAAGATTGAAAGTAAAGCCTATAAGATTCACCAGATGAATGATTGGATGGTAAATCTATTTAGACATGCTAAGGAAATGATCTTCAAAAAAGTTACAAGCTCGGGGGGGAAATATTAATCATACAGACTTGAAATGAAGTTCATGTCCTGGTCTTCAAATCAAATATTTCCCTGCAATAAAAAAAAGAGTGATCACAGGGCCATGAGTTTAATCTAATAGGACGTTCAGGATAATCATTTGCAAACATTACATGCAAAAGATAAAGTAATTTTCACTGCAGTTTCCCAACATAGTGATCATATTCAGAAAAAATCAATAATATCATGTTTATCATGAAGCCTGGAATACTAAGAATGCTGGGAAATATGAGCTCATTTAATTACTTAAAAATCATTAAATAAATTCGACAAAGTGTAAATCCTGGTTTATCCTAATAAAGTCTTGGTCTATCAGTTTCACAGACTAAATTTATTGATAAAATCACCACAGTACGATCAGTGCTGGATACAAACACACTGAGAATTTGATATTAGATACCAACTTGCTTCACATGCCAATACAGACTTAAAATAATATTACGTTGTCAGAGCTTTGTGTTTTAAAATAGAATACCACAATATCTGGTTTAATATCATATATCGAATTAACAGTATAAGAGAAGCAAGAAAAGTACTACACCATGATATCTAGCACAGAATGATGAAAACAGTATAAAAATAAATAAGCAGGGTGTGTAGGGAGGAATGATAAAATTTCCAAGAGAACAGTTGTACTTGAAGTGAAAGACATCTTTCTAGATGATTAGAAAGAGGGTCATTTATTATAAACAGTGGCAGGAACATAAAAACCCTTACACATCCCAAGAACATTTAAGGAACCTGTCTTTCATATGCTATAGACAGAGCTACAGACACAGCTTCAGAACATTATACCCTACTTTCACTGGTTGGTGTGTGTGTGTGTGTGTGTGTGTGTGTGTGTGTGTGTGTGTGTGCATGCTCTGATGTGCCTCCTTGTCATCGTCTCTAAAGATTTCCTTTGTACTTTGTTTTCATCTTTTTATCTTCTGGGTGTCAAAGACTAATTTTCAAGTTTTTAATTTTGGCTTCAGCTTCCGCTTGGCCTTAGGGAAATGTTTCAGCAATCTGGCCAAATTAATGTAGGTATTATGCCGCATAGAGTAAATCGTATTGATGATGCGTGCCAGATAGGACATGTTTGTACCACACCATCCATCAACACCAATAGGTGTGGGGAGTCTCAGAGGAGCCCTAGCTACATTATAAAATAAAATTTTAAAATGTGATATTACTAGTGGTCACAGAAGTTTGTTATTATGGTCCAGCGAAAAATGTATTACACCAGTGTAAAACATTCTTGCCTCTGTTATGGGTTGGTATAATAGTAATACCATAGTGGCAGGGTCAGGATAGGAACAGGAAAGCTTAGCAGGTGGAGCTTTTAACTATCAACCAGAAAGTTGAGGGTTCAAATCCTGGCTCTACTGCACAGTCACTGTTGGGTCCTTGATTAAGACCCTCAACTCTGTCAGCTCCAGGG
>JANDJT010000141.1:3256120-3271328 GCA_024331685.1 Stegophilus panzeri | reverse complement strand
TATATAGGATACTGTATCTATATTTTTTTCATATATATGATAATGAAATGATGCTTCTCCTTCTAGTGCACTAGCTATAAAATGTCATTGCTCATTACGATACATTTTATAAGGTACAAATAGCACAATAAAATATAGCCATAGTCAGCATACACTGAATATAATTTTCAGTGTGTCATCTCACACTGGTCTCACTGAGCAGAAACATGACCAAAAGCCCACTGTAGCGTTTCCTGCGAATTTGCAGATCTACAATAGCGTAGTGAGTGAGTGATATAGCCATGATCATGTTTCATGGAGATTTTTTTTAAATAATATTAGATAACAACAGCAGTTACAATAGTTTTATAACAAACTAAAACCACAACAACAAATTCAGAAAAAAATAACAAAACAGTATTTTCTGATTTGCTGTTGCACTTTTGGTTTGTTGAAAACATTACGTTTTGTGCTTACAGGCCACCGTACCTGCCCCACATACTGTACAAAGCTGTAGAGTACATCAATATTGTAAAATATACAAAAACATACAATATACAATACACAAAATTGATATCCAATCATATCAATAACCCAAAACCTAAAACTTTACCCAGTCCAACAACTCAAAAACCAAAACACTGGCACTGACAGAGAAGAGACATATGACATGTGTACACAATTTCATAGAAATTATTTTTTTTAAATGACCACTGAAAGGCCAGCTAGACAATACATTTACATCAAACCAGTCAAACTCAAAACAACTCATTCATGTGAACTGCAATTAAACAAACCAAAACCTCTTTGTTTTATCGCATGGTGACTCACTGTGATTTCCCTCAGTGGGTAAGCGGTCAAAATGACATAATCATGACTGTTGCAGCCAGGTGCTTTGTAACAATTTGTTTTTTAATTCTTAGAAATGTTCTCACAATTCAGTCACTGCCAGTCTCCACTCACTAATTAGTTATAACCTATTGCACAACAACTACCAACCATAGAGAGTAAAGACCAACGAGTTTCCTCCAAAAAGTAATGTCAATAAATTGCTCATAGAGCCATCAAATGTGCTTGGAGAAGATGCTAACTGTTTAAATTACCTTAGAGATTCTCACAATTTTCCTTTATCACTCTCATAATGGCAATGGTTTCCCAGCAATCCCAGTGGGGATTTGAACTCACAATCTGATGGTCTGTTGTGCTAGTTGAGAACCACTAGTTTTCATTCTTAGGACTACATAACCATTCATCAACTTTAGGGGTAAGTCAACTTAAAAGCATAAACCAGTGTTAAAGCAGACAGAATGTCCACTCTTTGTATCACCATGGTTACATGTGGAGCAGTTTCTACAAATTTATACTGATGGCTTATTCATATACCATTCACCACTATGATTGGCAATGTTTACAAATAAGCTTCCAGTGCTTAACTAACCTACTATTATTTTCTGCTTTTCCAATAAACCATACCTGACAATACATACACTGATAGAAGTGGTTGATCTCGTCCGCAAGTGTAATGTACAAGGCATTCCCACGTGTAGTTATGGCAGACATGTTGTTGCTCCATTCAATCCTTCTGGCTTTGCCAGATAGTGGAAAGCAGCATTCAGAGTTTCTTTTGTCGTATTCACCCAGGTAAACTCACTGAGAACTAGTCATTTTACATCGAGGATTTTGGGCGACAGGCAAGAATGGGATTGTTTTCGCACACTATTGAATGAAGTGTGAATGCGTGGTGCATAAGGATGTGAATGGTGAGGCTGCACACAAGTCATTAGCTGGAGCAGCGCAGTGAAGAGGTGGACTAAATTGCTCAGTTAATGGCCTTCTAACACACTCTAAATGGACCATTATCAGAGCATTTCAAATAGATCTCTCAACCTTACTTTTTGCATACTTAAAATATGTGCAGTGCATGAAATAATGAGATCGGTTTTGTCTTTAGAAGCTGTAACATGTTAGAAGCTTCTAAAGACTGTAACATATGCTTACAACATGTCAGAAATATTTCATGTAATAGATCTTGGATATTGTAGCAACCATGAACATATAAAATAACTACAGACTGTCACATGTGATGTACCCAACAGTAAGCGGCATACATTCATTCATTCATTCATCATGATTTGGGGTCATGATGGGTTCAGACCCTATCCTTGGAACACTAGGTGCAAAACAGGAATACAGTCCATCACAGAGCACCATACACACATTTGTGCTTAGGGGCAATTTAGTGTAGTCAATTCACCTATCAGCATGTTTTTGGAGGTTGAAGGAAACCCACATGGACATGGGAAGAACCTGGCATAGACAGGAACCCAAGCTAACTATCAAAACAGGGACTCTGGAGCTGTGAGGCAGCAATGCTACCCATTCAGTAAAAAAATATTCCTTTATTTTAGATTAGTGGATGATGTCACATTAATTGTCACCTGGAAGAAGATGGGTGCACTTTTTGGTCCCTCTCAAGTCAAGGTTTCTTCCTTATGCCATCCGAGGGATTGCTCATTAGGGACAAAAAGCTGTCTGACGATTTCTACTGTTTTGAACTGAAATTGAATGGAATTAAAAGATTGACACAACACTCAGCTGATAAATAAAATAAGAGTCTAAAACAGTGTTCTACTATACTGAAAACACCCTCTTCTCAAACCCAACCTCAAGCATGCTTGAGTCCTCCACATCCTGACACACAAATAATACACAACTCGGCTCCAATGAACACAGAAAAGAGCATAAAGGTGGCAGGAGATAAAGGAGAAAGGAAGACGAATAGAGTGAAAGGAAGAGAGAACAGAGACACTTACATTCATGCTAATTAAACTGGATTGCTTCAATTTGTGACTCAGAGAGGTAATTCATACAAGAATTAGGAATCAGCCTTGCAGTAGCATAATTGTGTGTGTTTGTGGGTATGTGTGGTGATGGGGTATGCCTTTGGTTAAGCATGTGCTGTCAATTAGGGAAGAGGAAAAATCTAGTGTATGTGGGTGTGGTGTCTTTGACAGGGCTCTCCTCCATTACAATGCCATTGAACTCTATCTGTCTGTCTGACACTCTTCCTTTCTCTCCATATTCCCCCACATTCTCTCTCAGATTGTGAATTTATGTTACAGATATTAGTGAGCTGTGTCAGACATTTAACTACCCTTTATTGATCTCCAGCTTCGATCTGGCAAAAACACTTTTATTGGATTGTAATGGAGCTGCATTTTAAAGACCGGCTGCTCTCCAACTTTGGTTTGGTCTTGGTATTTCTAGATATGTTTACAGATTTTTTGTAACTGTCATGGCAACTACAGTACCTTTCTATTCAAAGTATTAGCAAGTGATACTAGTGGTGTATATGCTTGTGCGGCTTGAATTGGCTCTCTACTAATAAAATCATTTATAGGTTGGAAGTACAATAGCTAGAACAATTACTACAGTGTCCTTGAACCATTGTACTCTCTGGATCAATGTGTGCAGTTACTATCATGAAATTTGTAACACACCTGTGATAAAGTTAAAGAAATTATTAGACTTTTTTTTTTATCCTAATCTCTATCCACTGCAAGGGCGTAACCTGACCTGGGCATTAGGGGCTGTAGCTCCAAAGATTTTTTTTTTAGCCCCCAATAATTCTCAACTTGAAGCGGTTTATCACTATGTAACTGAACGTTAGTAAAAGAAGATGGCAGTGTTGTAATTTTGTATCTTCAATGAATGGTGTGTTGTATTTTATCTGCCGTGAATGGAGGCAAGACCAGTTAGACAGGGTTTACAGGAAAATACAGTACGTGGAAATATTCTCTCTTATTGGCTGACAGGTCTCAATTCTGCCAAACGCTAGCTCACACAGTTACTTAGCGTGAGGGGCAAAATGGATATATGGCGATTTTTTACCAGTAAATGGGTTTAAACTGAAACATTAATATCCTTTCATGCTGGTCCAGGAAAACAAGGTGTGTAAATGTCTATATGAGTTCAAAGTTATGTGAACATGATAAGAGCAGAGCATAAGGACAGCTAATGTACTTTGCATGGCACCGTAGCAGCTAAACCCATACAATGATAGCTTAGTTGTGCCTATCCTTGGCTAGCGACAACCAAACTAGCCTAGTCTTGTGTTCATTTAATATTTTATCGGTCTAGTAGTACTACAAACAGTGACAATACCTGAGGCAAGTTGTATGATAAATCCAATTTTTGTCCAATTTTCACATTATAAGCAATTAGCCCACACATGCAAGAAAAAAATTGTCTATTTAGAAGTTGTTTAGAAGATGTTTTATGATGGAGAAGTCCAGCTAACGCCCCTGATCCACTGCATCTTGGGCATATGTCTGAATAACAGACAAGAATTTCAAAACATTTATTGTGAATCAGGACAGAATAAAAAGTCTAATGCTCAAAATTAATGTCCAAAAAACTAAAAATAAATTAATTAATTAAAAAATTGCTTTACTTGCCTCACCTGTAGATCATGCTAGGACTCATCTTCACAATGTGCTCATAATGGCAATCCTTCCACTACACTACATAGTCTGTGACTTGATAGTAGATAGTTGTACTGTATGTAATGATTTCTAAGATTTCTACTACCCCAGTAGTAATGTAATAACCTAGAGGATGGCTTCCCTTCTGAGTCTGGTTCCTCGCAAGGTTACATCATCATGATGTCTCAGGGAATTTGTCCTCACCACTATCTCCCCTGGCTTGTTCATTAGGGATCTTAATTTACATCTAGATTTCTGTTGTGCTGCTTTGTGACAATGTCTGTAAAAATAAAACTGAATTGATTTGAAGAAGTGCAGTAAAAGACAAAAAATATATTCCTATAAACAACAAAGATGTTTGTGCCATTATACTTTAAGCTATGACAAAAGGATTCAATCAAATATGTTGTTACATTCAAGACTACATTTTCACAGCTGTATCCATCTAGTATCCACTGCATAATACCAACTATACTGTATGTCCAGGGCAGAAACTCTTAACAGGCTTGGTGAAATGTTGACAGATTAGCTGTGAAGCCTCTTAGATGGGAAATGCATCCTGCCTCCTCCAGGAATTCCATTACCATTGGCACTATCTACGGTTTGCTCAAAGTTCTCTCAGCTGCTCCTTTTATTTTTTCTAATGGTTTGCAATGCTAAACCAGAACAGAGACAGAATGAAACTGAAGGAGACATTGTGAACAACATACCTCTTCTTATTTCCAGGAATAAATACTGAGTGATGATAAGAGTGTATTGCTGCTTACAGACATCTAATTTGCATGGTGGAGTGAAATTAATTGTACCCTTGGCATTTCCCAGGTGCTGCAGTGCCGTAATGCAGCTGCGTTAAAGCCGTGCATCGCTAATGCATAGTGGAAACAGTGGTAATTCTCAGCACTACTCTCTGTGTTTTATCTGCAACTATTCCTCTCCTTCTCGGAGATAATTGAAACACAAAGCAGATGGGTTTCATTCTGTCAGTCAATATTTCTCTCAGTGTGCACCCGTCTTTCTTACAAGACACGGCATATCCTGGCGTCTCTTCCATGGGCCATAGCTCTTTCATGTCGCTCATGCAGATTGCCTCCCTAGCATGCTCAAATTACTTTAGTCTGGAACGTATGTGGGATGAAATGCAACAAAATGTTCATTTTTAATTTAAAATTATGTGTGAACAGTGTCTATAAAATCCATCCTGAAAGACTTGTGATATTCAATGATCTTCAATTCTAGTCTATTTTCACTTTGGTTAATGCTTTCCTACATTACCTACAATGCCGTTCAACTTTAGTGTTTCCTAGTGTGGAATTTAACCATGCTTCACTTCTACCTAAAGACAATGATGCAGCAGCACTTTAGTCCTTTATTCTGTCCAGCTTTCTCACCTCTTCATCTATACACTCTGCTCAAATAAATCAGCTTCCAAAGCTTCAACCTTCATGCTAATACCACCATCAATGCCATCATGCTTGTCATCCTACTTCTGGTTGCAGATCTCATCACCTGAAAATCACTGGATGCTACTGAAGCTGACCCCACATGCACAGCCTAAAGATCAATGAGATTACTGTGAATGGTACCACATAGAAGCAATAAAAATGGTTGTGGATGTTCTTCCTTGGATAGCCTTAGGACTGCAGTTGCTGCAAATAGTTTTGCACTTAAGTCTCCATCATTGAACAGTTGATAACGTCAACAAAATTGACTTTATGTTAAGGTTATAATGAATTCAGAAATCACGCTGATGCTTATATTCATAAGCTGCTCATAAGTTTCTGGTTACACAATTGCTCTTTTGATTATATAGTGTACAGTTATTGAGGATGAGGATGGGTTCCCTTTTGAGTCTGGTTCCACTCAAGATTTCTTCCTCATCTCATCTCAAGGAGTTTTTCTTTACCACCATCGCTTGCTCATTAGGGATAAATGTATAAATTTAAAATGTATAAGTAGAATTTATATATTCTGTAAAATTGTTTTGACAACGTTAAAAGCTGTCAAAAGTGCTATACAACTACAATTGAATTGAATTGAATTGGTTCTTGTCTGGAACTTTGAGTCCAAAGCTTCGTTTCTCAACTACTTCTACATTGGATTTCTCATTAATATGATATTGAATGTTAATGGAAAATGGTGAGTGAGAAAATGAGCTCTTGTTCTTTTGTATTTAGGAGCTAACAGTGGAAGCTGATCATTATCCCTTATGTTTGAGATGATTGAAATTTCCAAATATTTCAATATTAAAACATTTGTGTGTTTCAGGGTGAAGTATTTGTCTTAAATATACCTACAAGTATTGTGTTTGCCAGGTTTCTTTGTCATTTTGGAAGTACATTTGTGTACAGTGACACTTAAATGTGGATTTTTAATATATTTTTACATTACAGTGGATGTTAACACAGAAGATTGATGCATGACAATCATGACAATACACTAATAGCATTATTTTGAAATAAATAGAAATTTGTCATCTGTGAATAGAAAAGCCTAAAATCATCACCACCCATCAATAACTACTACCACTCTGCTATATGTAATGTGACACCAAATAGAGCTATTAGGGGACAATAGACCCCATAGCCTCAGGTCACCATGCTAACAGAATGACAATATCTAAACATCAATCCAGAATTCTAATAAGGCTCTTAACCCCACATAGCTCCAGGGTGAACATTAACACAGCCCTTTATTGTTCATTGCTTTAGGCAAAAGTGTCAAATAAATTACTACATGTAAATGTAAAATAATAGACAAGGAAAGAATTCCAAATCAGGAGAACAATCACTGTTAATTATTTCCATGTCCCAGTCCTGATAGCATGGTTATTAACACTATTAACAGTGCCATGTGAAATACAGAGTCATATATTAATATCATAAATAGATCAAATATGTACTCTCCCAGCATGTCAACAGGGTTATCTGATGATTTATGGTGTTTCCTAGGCATGGAAGAGTAGCAGGTTACTTTTACTTGTAATACATACAGATTAAGTCGGTGAAAATAATTTTTGAAATTTTTACTGTGGTCTATTCCTGGGGCCATCAACTGAGTTTATTCTGAAACTCAACCCAGATGTGTCACATCTGTTCATTAGAGGGTTGATTGGAAATCCTTAAGAATTTGTACAAATCACCTTATTTGGAAAGCTGGTCAGGAGGATGGCTAGTGATCATAGCTTTTCTTACTATTTTATTCATATAAACCCATACCAAATTACTGTTTCTGGGTACTTTTTTTTTTCCTACTCATCTGTCAGAGTGTATCCACAGAGGCCAACTTTGAGGAAGCACATGGAAGCAATGGAGTAAATAGAATATGATTAAATGTAAATACGTTTTTAATAAAATCCCCTGGACAGCTACAAGACACATCCCTGCCCCTCCCCCAACTCTTTCTCAATTATTATTTTAATCAACATTATAAACTACATGTTTATAGCTATCGTTTTTCTGATCCTGCTGATTTTCACAATCATGTAAGTACATTTTCAATTCTCCCCACTGTTTCATAGTATGTCATCTTGCTTCATAAATTAGTTAATGATGCTTCAAGTGTTAAGTGTCCTAGATTACTGCTGTGTTTTTAACTCGATATAACATTATCTAAATTATGATGCAATACAGCGTCATGCAGCTTAATAGAAAAAAAGGCTATTGTTTTAAAATTGTGAAATGTATTCCTTTAGTCTAGGTGTTCAAATGACAACATTTGGATGCCAACGACCCCATTAACTGAATAATAATAATAATAATAATAATAATAATAATAATAATAATCCACAGAGCGCTTAAAACAGATTTATTTTATGAACATAATCAAATTGTTAATATATTAGGTTAATTATTTGAATTTGTGCAAATATAGTTATTTACTGGAGCCACAGAGCTTTTCATTCCTGAACTTCTCATTGATCTAACATATTTTTATTAAAATTGGCATTAAATTCAAGTTTATTCATAAACCTATTTGTTTTTGAGGTTTGGATTAAAGTCAAAAGTTTAGATTAAAGACCCCCTGGCTGTAATTCACAGATCCCTCTTTGAAAACAACTGTTTTAGCCAATTAAATTTATGCAACTGATGTTTGTGTACATTTATTCATCAAAGCAAAATGTGTTCATTTATCTATTTTACAGATTTTACTGCATTATGTCTATCCCAGAAAAGAGTCAAAATATATTCTGATATAATTTTGATTAGAAAACTGACAAAGAGAACTCCTTATATCAAAGACCTATGTATTTTAATCATATTTCATTGTACAGTATCAGTGTTGAGAACAATACAGTTGGCAACCATGAATGAACAAGATCTCCTAAATCCCCTTAGCATAGCCATGTGAGGCAATCAAGGCACCCAGCACAAGCCCTAGTTTTCACCAAATATGTTATACAGTATTGAGTCAATTAAGCTGTATTATTGCTGAATAGACACTAATTATGCACCCTTTTCATAGATGCGCTTCCTTGTTCACAAATGATCTTTCCCCAACCTCTTCAAACTGTTATGGAACATATGACCTAAATAAGAGATTTGAACGCCAAATAGAGGAAAAAGAAATTAAAGAAGACTTGAAGCAAAGACAAAAGGTTAATTCTTTTCGGGAGGGTTTGCAAAAATGGTAGAGTATGTAAGGGAACAAATGTTACACGTTCACCTTCTCCTTATGATGTTCATAAGTAGCAGTTAAGGAGCAGTTGAAAATGTGGGTTAAGAAGAGCAAATAAGAATATTTTGTAAGAAAATAAAAACAGCACAACAAGGATGTGGCTTATGTTGCTAATGAGTGTAAACTGAACATACTGCATCAAGAAACAGACACATATTCATAGCATACTGTCACAGCTAGCACTCTATCTATGTGTATGCATGTGTGGTTATTGCTCTAAAACCCAGTTACATTAAAACTAGGATTTTAGATAGCTGCTGTAAAGTGACAGCACTTATCTGCATGCCTGGACATTTTAGTTCAGTAGTTTAGTTCAGCCCCTTCAGGTTCTCATTAGCTTTATGGTCCACATGTCCTAATTGGCTCCTTTAACTATGCTTCATGGTCTCTGTGAACCCCTCTCATCCAGATTTGGTGTATGCGCCTCATACTTGTCAGACTACAGACCAAGTCACTGTTTAAAAAATACCCATTTGTCTCAGTCATCCTATTACTGACAAAGTGAAGGCCCAGGCCATTTAGAAGCACAAGTCTATTCTGGTGCAAGTCAGGGATGGAAAATATAATAATAAAGTTCATCTATGTAGAAAAAAAACAAGTATCAATTATCAAGCTAATTCCTCATCTGCAGTTATGTTTTTATGTTAAACAATATCGATAGCACAAGAGCTATCTGGGTGTTTGAATATGAATAAGCCAGCAGACTGCACTGTTACACTTGACTATGGAAGACATGAACTTCATCTAGTTTTAAAACACATGTTGTATGGAATGTTTTGCTAGTTTTGCTAATGTTAACTGGTATATTTAACTATATTTAATTTAAGTTATCCTTTTTTCTTTGCTAATGCCAGGTTAGACTAGCATCAATTCCAGTAGCTAATGTAACTGGTACATTTTGGTTATTTACCAATCACATTCAAACTCATGTTCAAAAGTAATTATCATACAGCTGTCATCAATGAAATTATTCTGATTAACTCCAAATAAAGACCAGCTGAATCTGTAAGATTTTCTTCCTTATTTCTTTCCAAAACATTAGATGTACCATGGAACACTGAAAAGGCCATCATCAATAAATAAAGAAAATGGAGCACCACAGTGACATCACCAAGAACAGGTCATTCCTCCAAAATTTATAAACAGGACAAGACAAAATCTTACCAGGGAGGCTGCCAAGAGATCTACAGCAACAATAAAGGATGTGCCACACTGATAGACTCTTACCCAAAAAGACTGAGTGGTGTAATAAAAGCTAAAGGTGTTTCAACAAAGTATTAGCTTAGGGGTGTGCACACTTATGTAACTAGGTTATTGTAAGTTTTTTATTCCCTTTTTTCCCTGAACAGTTTCTGATTCTTTTCACTTTATTCGTGGGAAAATAAGTGGGACAAGATCTGACATTTCTTATGTTAGTTTCATTCTTTTACTTCACAAAAACCTGCCATTTTATCAGGGGTGCGTAGACTTTTTATTTCCACTGTATGAAATATGTACACAGAGCAAGAAAAGAACTCATGAACAGCATACAGCAGCAGCATATTTTTTATTTAGGAGGTTAGATGGATTGCAGTAAAAACCAGCTTTGCTTTTTCAATACTCTGGAAAAATAACGTTTAAAAAAGGAAGAGAGAAAGAGTGATTTTACATTATAGAAGAGTCTAATGGACTACAACCGGTGGTCTATAGGAGACACACCAGTAAGACACACCATAAAAGACTTATTTTAAATCCTACAATGCTGAATTGAATTTGATTTGCTCATGCTATGTCTTTGCTCTCTGCCAGACATTGCTCAGTGTTGCATCAAGACTGGTGGTGAATAAACACCAGGGTCATTGGAGAAGAAGAAGATTGAGACCATGTTACAGTTTGAAAAAGTGCAATTTAAGAAGGATAGCTGTGGCACTGTGAAAGATCATAGAAACTTCAAGCCACCAAGGGCCTTTATTTGGAAAGATTCCAAATAGGCTTGCTGATAGTCGGTGTTCCCGGTGTTACACGGTGTTCTGCCTTACACCGATTACATGACTTGCCCACCGCTGCACCGCCCCACTGTCGTTTTGCTTTGTTATAGTAATAAAAATCATTTAGTCCAGTTAGAGAACGGACGCTACGATTTAAAAACTGAACGCATCTGCTCAATTCAGCATGAGCCGAATGAGTCCGAGTCGCAGCACAGATCAGCAGGAGTCAGACTTCATTTATCACGTGACGAGAGTGAGATGAGCTGACTGACGAGACGATGGCGGAAGATTTGGTTTCAAAATTTCTATGTTTAATATACACGAGTTTGTCATTTTACTGTTTTGTAGTTGTGTTTTTCATTAAGAATAATAATGGACCCACCATTCAATTGCCGCTAATTTGAAAGCGAAAGTGAAATGCGCAAGGCCGCACAGGCATTCATATGTGAGGGTGAAAAACAAGCCCTAAGTGGCATTACCGGTGTTGTCACACGTTGAGTAACCGGTGGGAAAAATTTCCTCACCGTCACATCCCTAATCCCAAATAAAGAGTAGTAATCTGTATGTTCAATCTGGCGAATCATGGTGGTGCAGTGGGTAGCGCTTCCGTCACACAGCTCCACAGTCCCTCGACTGATTCTGAGATCGCATTACTTTCTATGCGGAATTTTTGTGCATGTTCTCCTTGTGTCCATGTAGTTTCCTCCTTAAATGATCATTTAAGGTGGAGAGAAAAAATAACTCAAAGTACAATAAACACAATAAGTATGAAAAATAAATTAGTGCCATCATGAACGTGTGTTTCGTTCAAAGGTAAAGAAAACCTGTGGGCTGTGGTATGCCAGATTTGAAATATAAAAAGCAAGTTACTAATAATAAATGATAAACTGTATAATTATGATAAGATAATACAGCATCGTTGTGATAAATGTGCTCATTATTACGAGTCAGTACATGATTTTAGTTTGACAGAAAAGGTCAAATGTAGAATCCTTAAGGGTTTTTTAGTTGTCCCACTGAGGAAACACTTAAAGGCTTGTGTGGAGAATCATTTTAGGAAACTAAAAGTACCTTGATTGATTCAGAAATCAAGCTTTGTTAAATCACATAAGTAAAATATTTGCACAGTCACTATCATGTTTTTGCCACTTTTACATACACAGTGAATAATATATTAATTAAGTTAAACATGCAAAACCGACATATTATTTTGCCCATTGGAAAGCAAATTTCTGTAAATGAAATCAGCTTGGACTCCAGTTAGTAAATCAGTTTGGACTGTTTTTGTAACTGTTGTCAAGTTCACACATGTATTTACACACACATTTAGTAAATCAGTGGTTACTATCCATGAAGGATGTCGTCCATATTATGCTACCTATCTATTATGCTATTATGCTGTTAAGAATAATAATTAAGAAAAATAGCAGTTCAGAACATTCAGAAAGTCTGGAAAAATCTAAATTGCTAATGGTTGAGTTGTGGCCAGTTTTAACGCCATACTAAAGACTTGTTATTGCAAGTAGTCAGTGAGCCAATGCCCATCTTGAAAAGCTATAAAACACATTTTGGTCCACTGAGACCCATAATAGATCACACTTGGATCAGTTCTTCTTCAAACATTCTTTGCCAAAGATTTTAGGGCCCAATTTTTAGACCTATTTTAGACCAATTATTCCATAAAGTAATGAGGTAGAGATGATCCAAATGCATCAGTGCCAAAATGAAGTGGAATACACACACACAATTATATTCCTCACTGTTCCTTAAATAAACTGTTAGTCAGTCTGTGTCATCATGTATCACTTCACTGACAGTCTGTCATCTCTAGGTATGTCATCTCTATTATTCTACGATGATGGCGCTCTCCTCATCACACAGCCACATCATTTTATTTCAGGGTTGTTTTGGTGCTAAAATGAGACACAAATATGTGAAATGCTCCTGACATCAGGTAATGTAAAACAGGAGAAAAACAATCCATTTACTCTTCGGCAAGTGCAGCAGCTGCTCTACATGCAGCTGCATACAAATCACACTGAAGCTAGCTGATCTTCTCAGTCTTGCAGCTGACGTCAGACATCACGATGGTCTTTGACGTACATTGGGGAGCAGGTGAGATCCTGTCAGGCTTAGGGTGCAATACTGCTTGGATCTCACTCAGCTTCGAATACTTACAGAGACCAGAAATAATAAAGGCTCATAAATCCATAAATCTTTCCCATCAGGCCTTCAGCATCATTTTAAGAGAACATTTTTGAAATAACTGTAAATGGCAGGCTGATAGATAGATAGATAGATAGATAGATAGATAGACTTCAGTTTGAAGACTGCACAGCACCACACTTCACAAACTAATCATCACCTGACATGCACTGATAAAATGACTGGCTTGATAAAGTAGAATGACCCACAGAACATGATGAAATACTCTGACGTGATTTAAGAGTGGTTAATGACATAATTGTGGCAGTTAAATAGATGGTTGCTTTATATCAGTGACAACAACATAGGAATAATGTATTGTCTATTGTACATTCTGCTACACACCACTTTTTAATGCAACAACACCTATTTCTCTGATTACTGACCTGCCAATATCAATAACTATGAATACAATTGTAGTAGGATCCTCTAGGTCCATGCTACTAGCAGCTTTGTATTAACTGGGAACATTAACAATAAGAATATGGAATATGCTTATAATAGCACATAAAGACCAAGTGTAGTGATATTAGTAACAAATTGTAATAGATTTTAGAATGCGAAATACTCATAGTATTTCTCAGAAGAATTAAAACGTTGTTAGTTTTGTAAAATCTGAGTGGGATACTCTTTTAACTGAAACCTTTTTAAAAGCCCAAAGCAAAAGATGTGAGATGATTTACTAATATTTTCTTTTATACCGACATTTTTATACAGACATATTGGCCATTACAGTAGCTGTTCAAATGCTGTTCACAAATGTAATTTTCACAAGCATAAGGCAACAGGAGGAGATCGTCAGTTGGCTTAGGGTTAGTCAGGTACCAAGAAACTGGACAAGAAGAACATTTGATTTTACCCAAGTTTAACCAAGGGTTATTTATATATAACGTAGAAAGATTGTCTTCTTTTATATACCTTTCATAAATGATCTTCATTAAGCCTGAATTCCTTGGCCCATCAACTTTCTAGATGAAACATTTCATTGCTATTTCACATTCTCTCAAATGTATTATTTTCTTAACTAAAACCACATGTAGGTTACACTATCAGGTTTGATGCTCAGTTTCAATGGGGTTGGATAATGCTACTCTAAAAGCATTATCCAGCCATGGATCAGGCTCATACAGATTAAAAGAAAAAAAAAAGTAATTAGAAATCTACTCTGCTGAGGTTAATAGAAGACTAATCAATATGATAGATTTAATTAGGAGACCACCTTTTTCTCCAGTATATACAAAAAAAAACATATAATGATGACTACTGGGTTTTGCTGCAAAAATAAGAAGCGAGTGCGACAGTCAAAGTCTCCAGAAGAACTGTGGTTGGTTCTGCAACATGCTCAGAAAAAACTTAATGAGCAGTACCTGAGACTACTACTTTTTTAAGCAAAGGGTCATCATACCAAATATTGACTGTTTCATTTATTACTGTTTATTGCTCTTTATGTTATTTTTTTAAAAATATAGAAACTATTTTTTGAAGGCATTTTTGCCCTACAGCATTTCTTTGTATGGGCCTAAGGTTTTTGCACAGTACTGTATGTACAGTGCCCTCCACTAATATTGGCATCCTTGATAAATATGAAGGCTGTGAAAAACTGTTTAACCTTTTGATCTTTTGTTCAAAATATTCACAAAAATACTCTGCTCATGGATATCAAACAATTGCAAACACAACACAGGTTTTTTTGTTAATATGTTTGTTAAATATATCTGTGCCACAATTATTGGCACCCCTATGAATTCATATGAGAAAAATTTGTTTTAGTACACCTGGGTGACTAGGAACATGAAATTGTTCAACAATGACTTTCATAAAAATGAGGTAACACATAGGCCAAATTCCCTTAGTCATTCATAACAATGGGTAAGACCAAGGAATATAGCTGTGATGTGC
>JANDJT010000141.1:3236225-3247287 GCA_024331685.1 Stegophilus panzeri | reverse complement strand
AATTTATATTCAAACTAGGCTTGAAGTGGTGCAACTGCCTGCAGAGCTATGTTATGGAGATAATATGTGTAATATGTAATATAATTATTATACAAAGTTACAAAATCATTAAGCAAATGTCAAAAGAAAAGTGTCAAAATCTAAAAAATATATCAACAAATGTAAAAAATTCAAACACCAGGAAGTAAACAGAATAATAATTATTTTTACAAAATCGTAATCTCCTTAGTACTCTTTCCAATAATCTGATTTTACTTTTGATATCATTTTGTGAGTCTTTGCTTCATTTTCTTTTTTTGTTATTTAATTAAACAGTTTTTTGGGTGGGTTTTTTTTGGTTCTGGAATCCTTTCTATTTATAAAACAGTTTTGGCAGATCTCCATACACATAGGCAATACATTGTTGAGTAAGAATAAAAGAAATCTGTGTAAGAGCAGAAGGATTTGTGCTCACAGACTGAACCACTGTGCTCTTAACATAATGCCACATAGGAAAGGCAGATATGGTAATGAGCTATAAAAAAGAAAACATTTTAAAAAAGGGCCATCATACCCTGAAGTTAACATGGATATGTTGGAAATAAGCTTCTTTGTGGGGACTATAATGAGGAATTATCTTTACAAGTGACATCTGGAGTGAAAAGTATCTTTAAGTGAAACATTTGAATCAGATATAATGTACTGTGCCATCACACTGACAGCATATTACAATACAAAAGACCTAGAATAAAGAAAATAAGAGCTCAGTAAATTTCATTTCCATCGCTGCGCTTACAGACTCCATGAGTCCACTCATGCGAACAAATCAACCTTGATTTTTAGAACCCCAAGGCACTTGGTCTGGGCTTTTGGATGTTTGTGAGTGAAATCCACCACTGTGATTGCTACTGGGATTTTGGCATGGAGATATTCACATGTGTGCAGTGTATGAAACTGAACTGAGTAGCCTTGATGCCCTTTGGTAACATTTGTACAGCAGGCCCCAGAGGCCTAACTGGAGAAGCTGCATTGACTAAGCATCGGTGAGGAAATTCAGGCTAAACCGTGTGCTATCCAATGAATCCTAAGACTTTACATAGACAGACTGACATCTGACTACAATGAGGTATTAATCTCTGAGTATCAATACATGAAGATCTGAAGATCTAGTAAAGACTCCAGACAAGTCTGTTGCTGAACTCTCATAATCCGCACATTAATTTCTGAAGATACAACAAAAAAGTAAGTACTAAGCTTTATGTTCAAGGCTTAAAATTAACACCAATGAAATATGGGCAAAATTTGTCATTGGTAGATATTTGTCATTGGTAGTGGTTAGTTGATTAGCTACTTTTCATTCAGGGAACTGCTTTAAAAAAAAAAAAAAAAGAAAGAAAGAAAGAAAAAAAAACAAACAGTGCAAATCCAGTGAAATATGTCATTTAAACAGAGTAAGTTTTGAGTTGATAATCTTGAGAAACTATGTTATGTTGCATTAGGACAACAATGACTAACTAGTTTACATCTGTTTGTATGAGTTTTTTCTGTACCAAAAGATTTTTGCCCACGTTTAACAAATCAACCAGTGGTTAAAAACACATCATTTCTGATTGCAGACTGTCCTCTGTTTTATGCTTCCAGTTTAGAAAATAGCTTCCAGTTAGAGAGACTGAAAATTGCACACATGAATTGTTATATTTTTATTACAAATGTTACATTTATTACAAACGTTACATTGTTACATTAAAATGTACCCAAATGGTACATGGGTTTTAATATTAATATGTTAAAGGGGTTTAATATTTTGGCTAGTGAAGATGCTGATGCATCAGATGCTGAAAACACTGGCTAGTGAGCTAGAAGATTCATTTGATCCCCTGCCTAGTTTGAGATTGGGTTTGTTTTTTGTTTTTTTGCTTTGCCAGTTAGTTGGCCCTGATTATGTGATCACAGCTGGACAAGCTTAATTCGGTGCAGTGGCACCACCAGACCCAGATTATCATCCGATTTCCAAGGATTTACAAAAGATGAGAACCATAGATCCCATGATCAGTCCAAATTGGCTGTGAAAGTGCCAAACAGTTCCCTTCTAAACAACCAGGCTTTATAAGGTGACGGTAAAGGTCAGAGATGGTTAACAGCTTTTACTGCTTTGCAGTGAGACTGGCCATGAACATAAACATAATCATACCAGAAATTATATGATTACATTAAATGCCTCTAGAGAACATTAGAAAGGAAAACTATTAATAAGCAACACTGGCCTCAATGCAGAAATACGCCAAAGGAGTACCTGGCTGAATACACTATTACAAGCTCCCCCTCTTGGTCAGTGTTGTGGTTCCCAGCACAGCAAAGGCCAGTTTCATTGATTTTGCTTTTGGCTCTCCATGTGTTTTTATCATGCCAGGCTTTAGTTTTAGTCCTGTCTCTACCCGGGTGGAAAAAAAGGCTTGTACTTGTGACACAAAATGCAGGATAAGACTGATGATACATTGGCATAACATGGTATAAATAGCCAAACTAATCAATGACTAACACAGCACAGGAGGCCACAACTGGGAAACAAACCAATAAAAGGACAGTAGCAGAGACAGGTTAAAAAAAAAAAAACCATAGGCACATGGATTAATAAACCAAAGCATATGGTGATAGTCCCCCTCTCAGTGTGTGTTGCAGTTCCCAGCACAACAAATGCCACTTCCGTGTCATGTGTTTGTTTTATGTTCACATTATGAATATGGTCACAGTCTTATCATGCATTTAGTGTCTTTACTTAGAAGCCTTGCGTTTTTATATATAAAAGTGTTTATACATTAGGCAGAAACTCACAATATGATCAGTATAGTCATATGAAAATGGATGGAGAACAATAGTGTATAGTATGTACATAATTAGTGGAAACATGGATGAGAGAATATGAAGAATGGGCTGAGGAAAGCGAGGTCATTATCAAGTTAATTATTTGTTGGCCTGAGGTCCTCCATTCTCCCCAGGATGCCTCCTCTGGAGAGTCAAGGAGGGAGGCAGGGGTAATTACTGCCATTTTGGATAATTGTGGTGATGCAGTGTGTGGTGTAAATCCAGGCCAGGATAACAGGCAGAAATGGGTAAGCAGCACTTCCTTGGCTTTGTTTGGCCATTTGGAGATTTCCAATGTGGCACAACTTCTAATTCCATCAACCCAACCCTTGAGATGCTACAAAAACCTCTGGTGAATTTCATTCAAGCAAACATATTCCCATTTATTTTTTGTGTGCCTATGATCACATTGTATGTAGTAGTATAAAGCAGCTCAGCATTTAATAATCTTCAATCCATCCTCTTACATGAGAAAAATTATTGAATCATTTTGTGATTAGCCGGTTAATACATTCATTCATCCATTCTGATCTCATTACCACCAATCCAAGCATTCAGAACATCAAGCAGAGAACAGAGCATGAAAATTAGAGCTGGACAACTCCAGCTTCCAGACCCTTCTTTGGGATGGGATTTTCTGTGCTGGGGTGCCAATGGAGTGCAAACACCTGCACAAACTCCTGGGGACTGGTAGGATGATACATCAGTTGAATCCTGATCAAGTAAGTGGTATGTACTAATTCCTACTGGATTCCTTGTGGAAAACCATCATTCTCTTGGCACTGCTGATCTCTAGCTGTGTTAGGAAGTAATTACTCACACTACCACTCCATTTCTGTCATAAAACCCCATTTCACATTCTTAGTCTCCTCAGTGTCTGTATTTTTCCCATTTATTTCTCATTACACCCACTGATATAATGGAGTCCATGAAGCATTTTGATATTTTCAACACAGAAATATGTACAGCAGATTTTCATTATGAAAATCAGTTAACTCTATGATAGAAGCATGTTTCTCAAGCAGTACTAGGCATCTTTATGTGAATGATACAATTCTGGGAGATGATTGATGCTACAGTGTGTCGAGTTTAAGCTGTGTAATTATAAGATGGACAATTTCACCAGACTGGTCAGGTGCTTGAGCCAATGAAAACCTCTGGCCTGCAAGCACATAATGTCTGGAGTAATGGGTGCATTCATCAAGCTGCCTGCATGGGACACAGGGCAGCATAATGGGCGGACAGCTGAGTGGCATGGCTACATTACAGACTGCATCCATGGCCACTGAGCCCACTGACAAGACATTCTCCATCCACATATTTCTATATCAGCGGTTCTTAACCTGGGGGTCGTGGGAGAACTTTTATTTTAACTGACTGTACACAAAGGTTCACAGAGATGCCACTGGATGTCCATTTTTGGATATCCGTGAATGCTGAATACTGAGAATTGAGTAACATCGCATTGAGAAAACTCTCCTTTTCGCATTCACATCTCTATGAGGCTGTTTTTTTTTAGCGCTGGTGTACCTGAAGAACAAGTATAGAGCCAGAATCATGGTTAACTCATGGTTAGCGTCTTTTCCTCAGCCCTACTCAGCCACAAATGGACCGCCTCAGGGTGGGGTGTGGTAGGGTGGGGGGGGTTTGGGGCTTTTGGGGGTCTCTCATAGATATTCAATTGGGTTGACTGTGAAGGATATAGCATATGATTTACATCATTTCCATACTCATCAAACCATTCAGTGAGCTCTCATGTCCTATCAGTAAGAGCATTGCCATCCTGGAAGACACTAATCCCATCAGAAATATTTAATCACAGGCTAAAGGTTATCAGTCAGAAGAACTTTGCATTGATTTGCAGTGATCCTTCTCTCCAAAAGGACAAGTGGACACAAAACATGTCAGCAAAATGCCTCCACGGCATAAAACAGCCATATGAAAGAATGTAATGCCAAAATTAGCCTTAGATCTAGTTGCAAAGGGTAGAAAGTTCAGCCAGAAATAATCTTTTTATGACTGACCTAGCACAAGTGGCCTTTCTTTGTACAAGTCTTGTTTGTCGATTGGCTTCTGCTCCAGTCTTGTACAAGACAGTACATGAATTTTTCACCACACGTTATGTCAGAGGTGCACATAGTGGTGGTTAACAGATGCAAACCTACGGTGACGAAACCTTGCTCACTGATGCAGTGGAGTGCGAAATTATGCAAAGGCATTGTGGTGTGCACGGCTGGAGAGCCTGTTCAGATGGAGAGCTTTGAGTGCCGCTGGCCAGCTCTGATTGTGTGGCACAAAGCCACCAGAACAGAGATTCATCAGTCTGCACATTTTTACAGCAAGTGAAGGAGCCAACAATGAGCTTGAGCAATCACTCATCAATGCACACAGCACGGAACAAACCACTGGCCAGGTGGCTGAATCGTGTGTGATAGACACCTGCAAATGAAATGCCACATGGCTGTTTTTGTATTTCATTAACTTACTGCACTGTGACTACAGGAGAGATTTTTTGTCAATCTAGAAGAATGTATTCCTATTTAATGTTTATATGTTTATTTGGTTAAAAACGTCAGAGCAGCATTTAGTGCCATTGTGCCTCATTTATCAATATTTGAGTAAAGCGGTGTGTAAATGTTTGCATAAGCCAAAACGAACTAAAACTTTCCCAGCGGATTTACAACAATTTCAGAAAGGCTGCTTTTCTTTGGAAAAAGTGCGTCTATGTTGATCATCGTAACATGCTAAACGTGTTCCTGACACAGCTCATTTGTATTTAGTTATAAGGGTGTCTGCTAAATGTTTACCAGCCTGTAAACATAATTTAAAAAATAAGCTATTTAAAATCAACAGTATATTCCACATATAAAAGTGCAATAATCCATGCAATTATATGATTTGAAGTTGATCAATTCAATGTTTAAAATTCATTAGGCATAAATTTACACACACTCACTAGCAGGATTAGAATACAAACATTTTCCCGAATTTATTGTTTTTTCATGAATACCAAATTCTTTGTGTAAAACACTCATATGAACGATTTATGCATGAATCCATTTATAAATGAGGCCCACAGAAGCTTTTATTCCTGTCAGAATATAGCGATTATCAAACATTATTTGAGCCGGTTAGTCAACAGTTGATGTTTTACGTTTGTGTTTTTAAGTAAGGAATAAAGCACGATGTTGGTGTGCTGTCATAGGAAAATAATCTGAAATAATAATTTCGTGTAATAACATGTCCCAAAGTGTTTCATTCCTCTTATACCACAGCAATTTGCCAACACCTAAAACTGTAATGTATTCAAAACAAAACATACTTTTTAATTATTCATTTAAATGATAAATTAGCTACATTAGTGTAACCCATAATGTTTGTGAAACAAGTTGGTTCTTGTTATGTTTATAACACTTACATTATAGCAGCTATAAACAGTCCTTCCCTCAGCAGACTCTCTTTTTTTCTTTCTCTTCAAGTTGATAAAACAAAAAAAATGTAGCTCGTCCTGATACCAAGAAACTGCAAAGCATAAATTCTTCCATTCTGAAGACTTTCCAGTGTCGGAAAACTTAAAGTTACAGCTTTACCTCTGATTGTTACAAAGCGTTGACGCTGGAAACTCTTAAAACATGCTAAATGAAGATCTCCTCGTGGTTAGCTTCACCATATCAACAACTGCACACAATTTTTAATCCATTCATGTGGAATGTTCACCATTCCCCGAATGTTAGCTGTTACTATTGAAACAGGAACGTATTAGAAGGAGCACATTAATATAAACCAGATATTTGCCTTGCTATTGTCAGAAGTATGCTGTTATAGAAAATGAATCAACAACTTCTGATGACTCATACATAAGAATTCAACAGGGCTGTGGTGTAATGACTTTTAAATGATGTCAGACTCAGCAAAATATATTAAATACATCCTTATTTAACAAAAGGAGAGATCAAAATATTTCTGTAGTATTTCAAAATATTACTTGGATGTCACTGTTACCAAACTCGCAATTATTTATAAATCATTTGAAAACTGTAACATGAACTATACCACACAGAATATCACATAATATACCACGTTATATTACACAACTGCACACACATGTAAATGTAACCATTGTACATCAGCAAAGAAATTAAGCAGTAAGCGAAAATAGACAAAATGGTGTCAGTTGGGGAGTTGATGTCAGGCAGAGCATTGCTATAGTGAGAGAGAGAAAGAAAGAGAGAGAGAGAGAGAGAGAGAGAGAGAGAGAGAGAGAGAGAGAGAGAGAAGTCTCTCCTTCTAATGTTAAGTGAACTTAACAGCTCGCAAGTGGCAATATGGTGACTCTTCTTTAATAAGGGCTTTTTTTCTGTTTTGTTGAGAATCCCTGTAAAGGCTAACATGGTCACGGTTTTTGTGCTGATTCTGCATGTTAAACATCACTAGAACTGCTCACTATTTTCTCCCCACTTCAGCTTCTGTGGTCATCTTTGTGCCCTAGCATGGTGTAACAAATCACTGTCCACCCCCAGACTTTTTCTCCCTTCCACACTCTCTTGCTGTCTCGTTGTCTCTCATGCACACACACACACACACACACACACACACACACACACACTCTCTCTCTCTCTCTCTCTTTCACACACACACACACTCTCTCTCTCTCTCTCTCTCTCTCTCACACACACACACACACACGCACACACACTCTCTCTCACTCACACAGACACGCTCACACACACACACTTTTTCTCTCACTCACATACACACACACACACACTCACACACACATTCTTTCTCTCTCTCATACATGCACACTCTCTCTCTCACACACACACTCTCTCTCTCTCACACACACACTCTCACACACATACACACACACACACTCTCACACACACTCTCTCTATCACACACACACACTCTCTCTCTCACACACACACTCACACACTCACACACACACACACACACACACACACACACAGACATATAATAGAAATCTGTGCCAATTTTGTACCAAAATGGCTGTTTCAAAAGCACACTGAGAACATGAGAATCTGTTGCAGCTGAAGTAGGTCAGAGAGATTCTGAGTCAAACTCCTCCTATACTGCATCAAAAATGTAGCAATTCCTTGCATACATAAACCTCACCAGAGTGCCTCAGTGTGGAGCAAGCATGTGTGCAATGTGCAGCTTTTTCCATGCTCTAAACAAAGACATTAGAGTGGGTCTGTTCAAAAATACTAAAAAGGCAAAGAATCTACAATTGCTATGAATAGTTATTCAGTTTAACACAATTAAAATCTAATCACATGCATAAAATGGTTTCTACAGTATTGAAATTCACATGCTTTAATAGTGTACATACTAAGGATGCAACCGAATACAAATACATTTTTCGTGATGAACTGATAATGTGTTTTAAACAGACATGATTACAGATATGAATAGGTGGCACACTATTCAGTGATTTGCAGTGCATTGGGTTCTGCGATCCCATGGGACGCATCATGTTATCATTAACATGCGGAGCTGCATGATGCATTTAGCAACTACATGGTTGAGGTTGTGGTGGTAAATTAGCCTATACAAGTTTGGAAAATTAAACCAAATAAATTCATTAAAAATATTACAGGAGGGTGTAAACTAAAGTAATAACTGTGGAAGCAGAATTAAAAAAAAAAAAAACAGTCCTGTGCACTCTGTCTCTAGTTGAGACTGGTTATGAGTGAGAAACTGTAAGAGCCAGAATTCACAGTCCATGCTGACATTGCTGGCTTTTCTAGCTCTGTTTTTTTTTTTTTTTTTTTTTTTTTTTTTTTTGTGTATGTTTCCAGGGGCATACTTAATATTAAAAATCAAACAAACATGGATGTTTGAAGGACTACACAGATACAGATGATGGCATTGCATTACAGCCCTTTGTTATCAGGCTGGACATCATAGCCTAACCAACTAGTTCTGTTGGACTATTATTATATTTTTATTGTTATGACTGAAAATCTAAAGACTGTGGGAAAATAGTGTGATGGTCTGAGAACTGTGGAACAACTACCACAAATCACACACTACCCATCTGACTTGTTGCACAATCAAAAATGATTGCCTGTGCACTTCTCTTAATTCCTCCATTTACTATTTTGTGCTCTGAATTTTCACTGGCTACTGACAGGCCCCATTCAATTTGAATCAGTGACTCGTGTATGTTATCACAATGTCATGTCCAAATTCATGTTGCACAAAAAAATCAAATGTTTGATATACATTCACTCTGACACTTGCTCTGTCTGGCTTAAATTTCAATCAGGAGGAAGAAAATTAGAATCTGTCTGACTGCACCAAAAAATCTCCAGCTGGGGACAGACTCGGACCAGCAGTGCATTAGGGATACAGCTGTGATTTAAAAAAATGTGGCAGATTAGTGAAAGACAATAAGTGAATATTGGGACTTTTGTGCTGAGAATAGGTGGCATATGTGTATGGAGTAAGGCAACTGCCAGATTGTTGGAAACAATTAGTTGTGCATTTAAGATGACATCGGATTTCCCTAATTTCCAGAATTTAGATCTTGGGTCAGATTTCCTATTATTGCACAAAATAACAGTTGCTGTTAATGAGGAAGAAAGCAAAATTATATCGAACCCTGTTTCACTTGAGTTATCCTACCTGAGTGCCAGTGCATTACAATAACCAATAATATTGGCAAAGCTTAAAAAAGCTTAATCACTCAGACAGTCACAGCTCTCCCATAAGTAGGGGGGGATTTTGTCTGACCTTTCTGATGTCCTTCAACTGATGTGAATTGAATTTGTACATTTCTTAGGCTTGTGATTTTGTGATTTTATGTGTGTGTATATATGGCTTTTTATATATATACTATATACCAGATGTTCTCAACCTTTTTAAACTAAAGCACCCCCCCCAAGCCTCCCCAATCATGTGGCACGAACCATCCTTCCCCCCAGTTTGGAGGAGACCAGGTATAACGATTATCTATTCTATATAAAATCTATCTATATACATAACCTAATCTATAATCTGTTTTTGAAAGACAGACAGATAGACAGACAGACAGACAGACAGACAGACAGATAGACAGACAGATAGACAGATAGATAGATAGATTTTTTTGCTTTTGTGTTTTTGTACTTTTTAAAATTACTTTTCATAACTTTTATGATTTTTAAATAACTTTTATAAAACTATATAATGGACAGGTATGGAACATGAATGATCAAAAATGTTTCTGAACACTATTACTACTTTGAACAAGAGAACTAGGCTGTAATAACGTGGACTCTTTTACATGTAAAACATGTTGCATTCATCTTACGTTTTAAAAATATTCGCATATGAATGATGTAAATTGGGACAAAGGTCACGTCTCGTTATCCATGACATTGTTAAATCTTCCGTTCTCAGCCCCTCACACAAGGGATCTGAAAAGTCGCTGAGTTGGCAACACTGGTCTGCACTGACTAGTGATGTGTCGTTCAGGAATGATTTGTTCATTTTAAATTAATCTTTAATATGACTCAGGAACAACGAGTTGTCTCAGAGAGTGATTCATTCATTTTGATTGCGCATGCACTGAAACATCCTCATAGGTTCTGTACCGGAAACAGAAATTATTCGTTCACGTCTCGAGTCTTCGGGTTAGAGTCGTTTGTTCTTCCAGTGACCGCCGCATATGGAATGCACCATGCAGTACCGGAAATGGTATAAACTCGAACCCGAAGACTCGAGACTCGGATCGGGAGGTGAGGTGAACTAACAGACTGCATAGCCTGAAGACCCACCTAAGCAATAAATTAATCATGTCTCTTTCTCATAATTCAGCCTTGGAATTTAACATGTAACATTTTAATTATATTCTGCTGGAATGAACAAAATGACTCGAAAAATATTCGTTCATTTTGCTGAAAGAGATTCAAAGATCCGAGTCAGGAAAATGATCCGAACTTCCCATCACTAGCACTGACAGCTAGATAAAAGGCAGGCTAACCTCCGCCTCTCCCCAGCAAAAAGAAAATGCAGAGGGAGAGGGTTTTTCATTTATGCACATTCTATTTGAAAAGCTGATGCCCTGATGCCATGCCAAACGATGCCCTGTCTGTGGTTTTTTTCTTGAAAACAATTTGCACCCCCTTTCCGATCTCTCCGCCCCCTGGGTTGAGAACCACTGCTATATATATATATATATATATATATATATATATATATATATATCCCCAGT
>JANDJT010000141.1:3224320-3235228 GCA_024331685.1 Stegophilus panzeri | reverse complement strand
CATTTATGGACTTTAATGTTGTGAATTCTTAAGATTTCCGGATTTCTTGAGTTAATACTGATGTCTGGTGAAAATTTAATGTGAATAGCTTCATTCTAAATATATTTACTGAAAAAATGTTGACGCGTCCAATACTTATTTCCCCCACTGTAGATGTTTGGTCATGGCAAACAAGGGTGTAGATTTAATTGAGAAGGTCAAAGGTAATCATGTTATTCAATCTGGCAACCTCACAGGATTCAACTCTTCCAACAGGATTAGAAATGAGAGCTTCTTTTGCTCCTTTTCTAAATAATAATAAATAACTGAATGTCCACTATTGATTTCTGAGTCACTGACAGAAATGAGGCCCCACTTCTCAAGGCCATAGAGAATCAACAAATCACAGAGACAGTGCAATGCCATGGGACACTGTCCCAAGCTCTGTAGACATTATAATCATAAATTCACAACTAGCCCAGTTTGGAAGATTTGATCAGAGGAATCTCACACCATATGCTACATTGGATTATACAGCCATAAGATTCAGTGATTCCCATCCTGCCTCAGTATAAGTTCCTTAGCATCCCCGACTATACAAATATGCATGCATTATATTGAGACTGGAGAAATGATTTATACGCAGTGTGTTGTACAATTAAATTTTTTATGTAACCCCATTCAATTTCAATAAACCTTTATTTAATCTCAGAATTTAAGTATATTAAATTAATAAAATGTAAATGCCCGAATGTAGACTTCACTCAGTAGCTTATTCCACTGCACTGCACCGTCACCCCAAAAACTCTCCACCTACAGTTGGCCAAAAGTGATAGAGGGAGTCAGGAATGTAGGATGCCAGCTGAATCTCTACAGTGGAGGGAAAAATAAATCCTCCCTCACTGTGTGTGAAGCTACCACCCGCAAGAGCAGGCACGTGTGATCACACCACAGCTTGACAGACAAGCCATTATAAAATGAGGCCAGTGCCTTTCTCATTCTCTCCAGAGTACATGATGAGGGAGCTCCGTGCTCGCTAAATCACTGCTACACTGGATTGGGCTGTAGTTACATATCAGACCCACAATGGATTTACATGATCAATCGTACATTTGGGACAGCGATGGTAGCAGCCAAAGCCTAACGCACTGGAGAGACAGAGATATCGTACCTGGTTTTTAAACACCCCCATAGCTTTATTATCTGCCAACTAAGACTGTAATAAAACTATCATTATTTGGCAGTCTTGAGTTGAGGCCTCCAAGAATCCAACAGTCTCTGCATTCAGACACAGCTCTAACTGGACTGAATCAATCCAAACCTTACACTGTCATTTGGTCTCAAATACTTCCTGTAGCATTATAGGTGTTTGGCAGAGAGGTTTTTGTGAAGCCTTGGGTCGGGCTGTTGAGTTGAGTAGAGGACTTCAATATCTTTAAGTGTAGAATACGTTCTCAGACAGATCACACTGGCTATTCTGCAATCTACACACACACACACACACACACACACACACACACACACACACACTTAAACTTACTGTTATTGTTACAAAGTGTTAACACTTCCAAAAAGGATACATAAATATCTCCTCACAGAAAGCTTCACCAAATCAATGAATACACATGTGTTTTTAAATCAGAATATGTGGAGTGTTCACCACATAAGTCCCTGAATAAATTGTTATTATAGAAATGATAACATATCACACTGAGCACATTATTATAAACCTTGCAGTGAGAACAACTGTCAGAGCTGCTGTTATAGAAAATGAATCAATACCTACTGACCAGTCAAGCATTCAACAGTGCTGTGGTATCATGGGTAAAAAAAATAAATGGAGATGTTTTACAGACGCATTGAGAAACATACAATATTTAGATACAATGCAAGCACACTTCTGTGCAGCTCTGTGGCCCAGATGGAATTAATTCTGTTTGCACAACTTCACTGTTTTCCCCTGGATTGAGCGGTATCATATAAAATGAAGCTATTTTCTCAACACTCGTTGCATTACAATTTTCTGTTCAGCCTGAACATTAAAAAAGTCTACTTACATTTACTTATTTGTCAGATACCTTTACCCAAATATGTAATACATACCCAGGGATATTCCACAGATTTCTGGCACTGAGCAAACACCGACACTGTGCGCTGTCTTCCCATCTCATGAAAACTGAAACTTTTTACTACAGGATCCTTGAGTGCACCGTATCCCAAGGCATATGAGAAGTCAATTCCACTTTTTTGTTGCTGTTACACCACTGTATACAGCTGTGGGTTAAGGGTTTTGCATAAGGACCCACTGAGGCTGGAAAAGTTTGAGCACAGGACCTAACCACTGAGCTACCACAGCCCCGACCTGCTTATCATAACAAAATTGACGGTTAAGTTAAATAAACATGACTTCAGGTAGAGAAGATGCATGACTTACAAGCTACGTAAATAGACAGTTACTCAATTTGAATAGTGTCAGTGAAATGTTTCCATAAATGCATTAGTCCAAGTTAGTTGTAGGAGTTAAGAGAGTGCAATGCCAACACAGGAAGTGCAATGAAAAGAGAGAAACCAAATGATCATCATGCGGTAAGCCATCCATCCATCTATCCATCCATCCATTTTCTGTACCACTAATCCTACAATGGGTCGTGGGAAGCCTGGAGCCTATCCCACGGAACTCAGGGCACAAGGTGGGGGACACCCTGGACAGGGTGCCAATCCATCGCAGGGCAATCACATACACATTCATACACCCATTCATACACTACGGACAATTTAGAGATGCCAATTAGCCTACAACACACGTCTTTGGACTGGGGAAGGAAACTGGATTACACAGAAGAACACCCCCTGCCCAAAACCCCTAGATGTGAAAGTGTGTGTGTCTGGTGCTTTGCGATGGACTGGTGTCTCATCCAGAGTGTATTCCCACTTTATGCCCAGCGTTCCCGGGATAGGATTCACCCTGACCAGAACAAAGCATTAACTGAAGATCAGAGTAAAGTAGAGAGTAGTGAGCTTTACTGTTATTCAAGTCATATATAAGTTTACACTACAATGAACTAGTGTTCTCCAAGTTATAAAACTTAACATAACATAACATGAATGACTGAACATCATCGATACAGAAGGGTAAAATATACAGTATGTCAAGAAGTGACTCAGAGTGTTGGAGGACCAGAGAGGAACCAGACTCAGTCAGTATGGTATTTCAAATAAAAGTGACCACTTTCATACATTCATTCTATTCTCTTCCTCCAGACATGCAGCCAACTGCATCCCCAAGGGACTCCTTTTCAAGAACAGTAGACTTTACTGCTCACAAGAGATGTCAGTTATGCAGGCTTTGCTTGTAGGGCCATGCCTTACCAGCTCACCACCAAGCTCTGCTCTTAGACTTACAGTACATATTGATATTCTGTTGGTGGAAGATGAGGATCAGCCTGTAGGACAGAGATTAATTTATTCCAAACACATGTGTGTATGCCGCAAGGCTCTGCATCCTGGTAGGTAGATCTGCTTTGGCTTGGGAGACGAGGCTACTGGGATTTCCCCACTCACAGAAATATGATATGAATTAAAGAACACAGGACACATTAACAACTGTGCTCAGTGAACACACGCCTAAATGCATCACTCCATGCATCTGCACTGTGCAAAGTGAAAAAAGGGCAGACACACAAGCTAGCAAAAACACAAGCCACAGCATAAAGCACAGGGAAGAAGGACATTTCAGCATAAATGTATAAGACATAACAAAAAAAGTGTGTGGGATACAAATAAAGACAGGATGTTTCCTGACCTTTAGATGAAGATGTGGAACGACAGTATGAGAGCAGCATTATTTGCCTCTTTTATTAATCTGTGCTTTTGCCGTTTTTCCTCTTTCTCTTTGTGTATGCTGGCTAGAGACTAGCAAAATAGCTTGTATAATTATTCATCTAATTATATTTTACAACAAAATCTGGTCATCAATCTTTTGTTTTCTAGCCATGGAAATGCTACTTTATTAAAACATCAAAGTTGCGTGTTCCATTTAAGAAATAGATTCAGGTCCTATGTTTTGTACAGCATTCATCAGGAAGCCCTGAAGTGAAATAATTCAGGGGAGGACAGCAAGAGAGAGATAAGGGAGAGAGGGAGGGAGGTTGAGAGAGGGGTTGAAAGAGATGGCTAAATCTAGAGAGAGAGAGAGAGAGAGAGAGAGAGAGAGAGAGAGAGAGAGAGAGAGAGGAAAGGAGGAGAGAATTTAGCGTTGCATGTGCTAAGATGATGATGTGGGAGGAACAGCGTGGGCACTGGCGCAGCCTCATAGGAACAATGTGCATAGAGAGCTGCTGCATGTCTCTCACTTTTGCTTTCTTCCCCTCCCGTTGAAAGACTGTGTCTACACACCCATCATATAAGGGTTAGACGCTTTTCTCCCTGTATGTGTCTCCTCTTGGCCATACAGCAACCTTGTCCGAATTGTTAAAACACTCTGATGTAAGCCAAAGTCTTAAACCACAGTGATTCTCATTTCCAAAAAAAGAATGAAGATGAGTGAAAGATCAATAAGCGGTGGGTAATTGTGTCATTCTGTAGCTTGTTTCATCATTATGGCAGAAAATGGGCCGTAGTGCAGCATTTTCCACATTTGTGGGATCTGAGAGAAGCAGAATTAGCCAACGTCCTAGTCGTCCAGCTATTGCCATGGCAACAGAATACCTGTTTAAAGCGTTAACCACATGTAAGCCCAAAGCATGCTCAAGTCATAAGCTCAAATTAGGTCACTAGTAAAAGAAGGCTAAAGAAGATATGATATGAAAATGTACATACTTGTGTGTGCATGTGTGTGTGTGTGTGTGTGCGTGCCTGCGTGCATGTGTGTGTGTGTGTGTGTGTGTGTGTGTGTGTGTGTGTGTGTTTATGTGTGTGTTCTTTCAATAAAATCTTATTTTTCTCCTCAAGCCAAGCATTGTTTCCATGGTTTCAGTGCAACCAAAAAACATATTCACAGCGTTTTCCAAAACGACAAAGTCTCAGATTGCTTGTGAGTACTTAGGTATGCTGTTCTTCCTCCATCCTCTCAGTGCTACACACTGGCAACCCAGTACGCAATTACACAATTACAGTGGCTGAACTGTTACACTCCTGGCCCTGGCCAGGCCGGCTCTTCACACATCTCACACACTGCTAAGATGATGCTTTTCTCACTCAGGCACCCAACCATTCAAATGGCTGTCCCCTCACGGGCACACAAACAAGAAATACATTTATTTCTCACCATGAATGATTTATAAGCTTTCCAGTAGACTGTATGAACACAAAAGCCCATTTCAACCCTTTATTCAAGCTGTTGACTTCAGGCACATCATGTACCATCATGAGCCACTGAATCTGCTACTCTAAGTATCATGCCATATAATCAATACTCGTTGGTCCACTAACACTTAGCTTCATACTCAAGCACACAGGAGAGTAGTTCTGTGTACCAATATAAATAGGAGGTGCACTACTAAGTTAGTTGTATTGGTCAGATATGAAGTTCACAAGATAAATAAAAAAAATTCACATTTATTTACATGACTGGGAGTCACCAAGCAATGCAACTACATGGTTCAGTCACTCATCCTCAGTCTGATCAAGGTTGCGATGGTTTTTAAATTGGTCTTCTAGTTTGTTTATATTTTGGGAAATAGAACCAGCTAAATTCATTTGAAAAATATCACTGGCAGGTACAAACAAAAATAATAACTGTGATGGCAAGACCTGAAAACAGTTTTCAAGACTTGAAAACACATCTCCAGTTGAGACCACAAGAAATTTTTTGTATTTTCATGGAAGAGAGTGGTAGGGTTCATATTTAGTTAAATAAATAAATAAATATTCTTCTCGTTTAGGCCACACCCACGTTGTGTTTAAATCCAAATACAGGTATAAAATTAAATGAGCAGAGATCAGTACTGACTGGCCTTGTGCCATGACTTCACATCTGTTTGAGAGAACAACAGCATTCCTAGAATTCTCTCTCACACAGATACGCACACACACATACACACACAAACACACACACAGTGATCTGTATACACACATGTTCAGTATTAGTCTTTGTGTGTTGTTTCTTTCACCCAAGGCCTTACTCGTTTAATCAGGAACTGAATCAGTCTCAGGAGGGTTTCCTCCTCCTTCTTACACTGCCCACATCCATTGATTTGAACTCTTTTATCGTTTATTACCATCTGCATGTTGCTACTAATGTCTAATTTTGGCTTCATTTTCCCTGCTCAAGCCATAGTTCATTATTTTGAAGCTAGTAAGACCATACAGGATTCATTTATTCATCTTCAGTAACTGTTACATCTTGGTCAGGGTCTCGATGGATCCTGTCTTGGGAGCACTGGATATGACACATGGATGGGACGCCAGTCCATCGCCATTCTATGGAAACCAGAGGAAACTCACACAGACACGAGGAGAGCTTGTGAAACTCCACACAGACAGTAACCCAAGATCAGCATGGAACCAGGAACCCTGGAGCTGTGAGGCAGCAACTCTGTGCCCACCCGATGTTATCGTCAAGAATAAAGTGATGTCCAACAGACCTTATAGGAAATATTAGCACAAATGTATAATTATATACAGCACACTGTGCAAAAGTTTTAGGCACATGCAAAGAAATGATGTAGCGCAAAGATGCCTTCAAAATAATGAAATTAAATGTTTCTACATTTTTTTAAAATCCCGTAGTATATTTAGTATTTAGTATAGTAGTGCAGTAAACAGTAGTACATGAAACAAAGTCAATATTTGGTGTGACAAAAAAATAAAAAGAAAAAATTTAAATAGTTGTCTCCGGTACAATGTGTGCAGTTTTATAAGGAAATGAGCTGTAAGTTTTATTGAGCATGTTGCAGAACCAGCTACGGTTCTTCTGGAGACTTTGACTGTCGCAATCGCTTCTTATTTTTACAGCGAAACCCAGCAGCCTTCATTGTGTTTTTCTCTGAAAAGTGGTCTCTTATGTAATATTCTGCTTTCTTTACTAACATACAAACATTTTTCTGTAACATTTAATTTTGTGCTGGAAAACTAATGTTTGGGAATCTAACATGTTTTGTGAAGTCATCAAATAAAAAATCTATAACAAAGTTGTATTTAAAAAAAAAATAGGGTGCCTAAAACTTTTGCACAGTACTGTACATTTGTATACGTCCATCCATTTTCTGTACTATCCTATGCAGGGTCATGGGGAGCCTGGAGCATATCCCAGAGGACTCGATGGGATGCCAACCCATCATAGGGCACAATCGCACACACACTCACACATCCATTCATACACTATGGACAATTTAGAGATGCCAATCAGCCTACAGTGCATGTCTTTGGACTGGAGGAAACCAGAGTACCTGGAAGCAACCCCTGAAGCACGGGGAGAACATGGAAGCTCCACGCACACAGGGCGGAGGCAGGAATTGAGGCCCCAACCCCAGAGGTGCGAGACAAACATGCTAACCACCATGCCCCCCACATTTGTATATAATTATATAGACGATATCTTATATCATCAGTTGGTATAACACTGTTTTCCTCAGGCCTCAGGTAGTTATCAGCTACTGTCTGCTTCAGAATAAAATAATTTTTAGCAATGTCAGAGCTGTGATTGAACTTTGCCAAACACTTTTTTTCTGCTAGTCTTAGCTAACTATAAACGACCCATAAATGACCCATTCAAGCCAAACCTCAAAATAAATTCCTACCTGAACTCAAAATATTTTTATTCTACCTTGTTAGTTCATGATCTTGGGCTAATGATTCATCAGTATCAATCCCTTCAAAAGATTTTTTTTTTTCTGTAATCTTCAATGAACATGCAGTAATTATTTTTCCCTGGCTTTAGATGTCTTCTGGTTTATTTATTTTTATATCAACATGCATGTATAGGAGTGGCCAATAATACCATGCCATATTTCACATCCCTCACCCTCACGTCCTGTTATAAAGAAAAAATGCTGAGCTGTTTCACTTGTGCAAGAAAAATGAATTATGATTGAACACCAACAGTAGACTGAGAGAAAGGTTGAATCTTGGATAGGTCACCACTTTTCAAAACCAGGGAGTGTGTACTCTATGTGTGCATGATTGTAATAAATAAGTCAGTAGCTGAGACACACAAGCAGAGTGCATTAACAGTTGAGCACAAAATGTAAAAGTAAGCCTGGAATCTGAGGTGTTCCCTGACCTCCAGCACGAGTCTGAGCTGTACTTTCAGTCCTGTGACGCACTAGTGTGGAACTGGGCTACCCAGCCCAGGAGAATGCTTCTCTGAGCTCAGGTGGCTAGCTCATCAAGGTCGGCATTAGCATACGGACACTGAAAATTAGAGCGTACATCGAAAAGTCACTTACACTGAACTAACTGTGCTGAACAGAAGCAAATAGAGATCAGCAAATATTACTCGAAAGTTTATAACAAAATACACAAATGTAGTGAATCATCCTTGCTGTAGAATAACCCCAAAAAAAAAGGGCTCTTCAAGGATTCTTTGGATAGGTACATGTTGTCTTACTAAAGAGGATAAACTTGGAACCACCTCTGATAGGGAAACCCTGTTTGTAGTGTTCTACACAGAACCTTCAACAAGAGGGACAAGTGAAAGAGATCCTAAGGGTTCTAGATATAATCTATTTTCCCACAATGGTGTGCTCAATTCTGAGCTCACGTTACCGTTCCCTCACTGGTTTCCTCCCACCTCCCAAAAACATGCCAGTAGGTGGATTGGCTACAATATTTTGTACCTGTGTGTGAATGCATATGTGCATGATGCCTTGCAATGGACTTGCTTCCCATCAGGGTGTATTCCCACCTAATTCTAGGTGTTCCCGGGATTGGCTCAGTATCCACCTTGACCCTGACCAGGATAAATGCTTATTGAAGATGAATGATATTATATATTATATTTCATCCTACAGCGCATGTCTTTGGACTGGGGCGGAAACCGGAGTACCCGGAGGAAACCCCCGAAGCATGGGGAGAACACGCACACTCCGTGCACACAGGACGGAGGCGGGATTCAAACCTCCAACCTTAGAGGTGCGAGGCAAATGTGCCTCCGTGCCACCTATGATTATTATTATTATTATTATTATTATTATTATTAACAAATCACTTTATTTAACAACTCATTTATAACATGTTTTTAAAACCGTTTTGATCTTTCTTATACCCTCACAGTCTTAATATGCACATTTCATATTATTAGTTCTCAGCATAATCTGTATTTGAGGACATTTTTAGTAACTGTAAACAATAATGTGTATGGTTTTGAACAAAGGGCTTTCTGAGAGAATCAAGTGGAAAAGGTCATATTACTGTGTTGTATTTGCACTGTAAAAAGCAGATGAATTGAGGCAGAAAGCTTGCATGAATCAAGCTAAAAATAAATACTGTACTCTGGGTGAATAGGGCTCTAAATGAATGGAGCTGTCCGAGAGCGACTTAGGCAGAGTGAAGATAACAGACTTCACTCCTCCTCCCCTTAACCTCCTGTGGTCTCTTCACGTCATCAACTACTCCTCACTCTAGGGACATCTGTGTTGCAAAATAGCCCATGGAAACCAGGAAACACCCTTACAGACATTACAGTTCATTAGATCACAGTAGATGAAATGTACTAAGATGAGCTTAGATAGATCTTATAATAGAGTGAATGGCAAAGATTTTTGGTAAGTGTAGTATGAAATATTTCCTGTTAGCCCGTATAAAACAATGGATTAAGAATTACATTTTGGGCCCTCTGGTAATAAATTACACTGCTGGCTGGAAGCTAGAACAGATTAATATGTGAAATGTGGACTTCATCCTTGTTCCCACTGATGGAGCTGCAGTACTGCTGAGATCTAAATTATGCACTTTTGCTCAATTGCTAGTGCTGCTGTTTCTGAGGAACAACCACAAGCCCACAGCAATCGAGGGGAAAGTTTCTAGACACAAAACTCAAAGCACTATCACACACTGAGACACTGCATGACTGGATATAAATTTGTCTTTTTATCTATCTGTGAAAAGGGCATGGTGACTAATTGCCAGTGTTCCTCAAACTCCTGTGGCTTCTTTAATTTCCTCTAACCTTTAGCAGAGAGGCTTTCCCTAGCACCTAGCTCATCGTATTTAACCATCGTTTTACCTTATTCTATCATTTCTATAATAACAAAATTAATTTGCTAATTAAAGTAATTTAAAGTGATTTTCCAATGATGTGCAATGTCATATTAATGAGAAATTCGACATAGAAGTAGTGGAGGCAGCAAATGTTGGCCTCAACGTTCCAAAATGTAATGCATCTATAAGACACAGTTGTGCTGAGTTAGCGCTTAGTTAGCGATAAGCACGCGGCCACTGATGGTATCAGCAGGAAAGTTAAAGCTTTGGAACCTGATCTGTTTGAGCAGAGTGTACACATGAGGAGGCGAGACAGCTGGACAGACTAAAGGACTAAAGTGCTGCTGCATCAGTCTGTTTAGGTAGAGATGAAGCAAGAGCTAATTCCTAAACAAAAAAAAAATCATCTCAGACATTCATTACAAAATAAATCTTAAATGCCATTGAGGCTCATGTTAATTATAAAGCTTAAAATGCAAGCCCATCAGAGTGGACTTGTTAGTTAATGTTAAATGCCTAGGTTCTTGTTGAATATTACTGAATGAATAGGTTTTATGAGTGGGATCATGCCAACAATAGGCTTGACTGGATTGTACTCAGCATATATATCAGGAATAGACATGCAAGTATGGATGTACACACACCAAGGCACTAGGAGGAAATAGGAAGGAACACAGAGTGTGGAGGAACATATTCACAAGCCCCATGTATGCTGCCAGGCCAAAGCAGTCACATGTGCCACCACAATGCTTTCTACATGACCAGCTAGCCGACCCTCCCCGCCCACCC
>JANDJT010000141.1:3208248-3224220 GCA_024331685.1 Stegophilus panzeri | reverse complement strand
CCCCCACACACACACGCACATACACACACACACACGCACACACTTGCACACACTCCTGCCCATACCCACTCACAGTTTCTTTTCCTGAAGACATATGAAAACCCTCCTTCTCTCCAGTGACAGAGCTGCAATGCTGATGCCTAGTGGCACTTCCATCGCCCTGAGTTTCATTTGTTTCTCTATGATAAAGCCAGAGGAGAGAGAAAGAGTGGCACAAATATTTTACAGAGGGCTGGGTTGGGTTGGAGTTGCTGTGTAAAAAGAAATAGGAAGGCAAGAAGAGGCAGAACAGAGAAAGAGAAAAGTAGGAGAGAGTGTCAGCTTGTATCGGCCCTGTATCCCAGTGGGTGGTGTTTTCCTCACTGCTGCTGTGGCAACAACATGTGACAGAAAGATCACATGGAGAGAGGAAAGCATGTTAGTTACTCTTCAGCTGCAGGCTCGAATCTTCCCGTACTGATTCCTCACTCCTCTTACCTAGTCTCATCTTCCACACATTCAGAGCATGCATCAAAGATGGAGAGAAAATCTTCAGCTGTCGGTGCCTGTTCCTGCCAGAACCTCACGCTCAGATAAAATTAGAGCAGTGTGTGGGCGCACACGGCAACACGCTCATAACACATCAGCTAAACATCCCTGCAAACCAAAAGTCCGCCTACTCCATATTCAGCAGGTTAAAGACACAGCTCAAATAAAGCTGGGAATTTCATTGACTGATATTATTAGCGAATGAAGTGTGTACCATTCGTGATCCAGGGCGAAATAGCAAAGAAAAATGGAATCCATGACATCGAAAGAAAGAAAAAAAGCAAAGATACCCTTTTCCTGCATTTTGTAAATGTGTTTTATGATTAGCTATCTTGTAATGGACTTCAGGAAACACAGTCTGGAGTGGGGAGTGAATTAATCTGTGCTGTAGAAGCACTATGAGACAATGACAATAAAATATTCCACTTTTTGTGCTGTGTGAGCAGGCTCAGGTCCCAGTGCCAAGCCTCTGGCGTCTGCTGGTGGCGTTAATATTTCAATTATGCTCATGAATAAATGAATTAAATAGGTGCTAACATTGTTCTATGGCATTGTATTGAATGACTCTAGTGGCATATTAGTGCACTGAACTGGATACTCGAGATGGTTAGATGAACATTGCATTGTGATTTGGCCCTCGGTGTTAAAGGCGAGCCACTTGCACAGTAGAATACATTTTTATATATACAGAACTATTTTATTCAAGACTCTATAATGTATGGGTAATTCCACAATTAGGGGGTCCGTCTGTGTCACAACGACATTACATTTACTAATATGTATGTATAATAAAGGTAAAACACCTTTTAAACACAGGTAATATATCATTCTCAACAACCTATATGCATGCTTCAGATAAAACCTTTATAGTACATAGAAAACCGTATTTTTGCCTGTCCTAGCCCACTATAATTACACTTCACCTTGAAATATAGTTATTAAAACATTTTTTTCATGTGTGAATCCATTTAATATCTCATGTTTGAAACATTATTTTCCATGAGTCATCCATTATAGGTTATGATCAACATATCCACAAGGAATTTGAGCAATATCTGAATTTCCTGAACATCAGTTCTATCATTCTGTTTTTTCTTTATTTTCACTGATATCATGATTTAGATTGATGAAATCACTTTGCTATTACAAGATTGTTAGCTAAATTATAGATTAAAAGTGTCATGTAATGAGTTTAGGAGACGGATGCAGGTAAGGCAGTTTTAATGAGAATAACAATCCAAAGCGTAGTGCAAACATCAAAAACGTCAGACAGGCAAGGTCAGGCGATTGTGCAAACAGACTGGAATAGGTAAGGCAGAGAATCAGAGTTGAGGGCAAAACAGAATCAAAACCAGAGAAACTATAACAGAGAGTGGCTTGGTGTAGGCTGAGACAATAATAAATAAGCGTATACTTCACGTCCGATCAAAGGCACACAAGGGGTTTAAATAATACCCCTTACATTGGTCAGGGTTTTTTTCTTTCTAGCAATTTTATTTCTCTGGAATTGATTTGGTGGTAAATAGCTGTATTTTTCATAGCACTGTAATGACGCAAACACTTTCCGCTATTAATAGTCAAACATGACTGGTTCCCAGGTTTGACTCAGCCGTTCACATATCCTCTGACATGTGACAGGTCCTATGTAGAAAAACTCATTAAATTCCTATCATTTAAAACTGTAAAAGCACTCAAGGAATACCAAACATTGACAAGGTTTCTGTCTGAACCACTTTATATAGTCAGATTTCTGTTAGTATATTAGTTATGCAACCAAATCTTACAGAATTGTGTATGTTTAATCATTATAATCTTTAATTATCCAAGTAACATCTAAGAACCCCATTTTCTTATGATGTATATTCATTTATTCATTCATTTTCAGTTACCACTTTATCCTGTTTAGGGCTGTGGTGGACGTCTAGCCTCGTGGGTCAAGATACACCTTGGATTGTTCTCCCAGCCATCACAGGGCACCACACACATGTTCACACACTCATTCACACCTACTCTAGGGCCAATTTAGAGTAGCCAGTCCACCTACTGCCATGATTTTGGGAGAAAATTAGAGACCCCACAAGAAGCCCACATGGTCACAGGTGCTGCCTGGAAAATTAGATGTGTATATATATATATGAATGATGAATGGCAGTCTTATTCTTAAGTTATTCCTCTTAAAGCATATTATTCAGTAACTACTACAAATTATTCAATAGCTACAGTGTCACTAATAGGAAAAGTATGTCATTACCACAGTGAAGAATGTAAATCTGTCCCTGTATGTGAATCCTGGGACTTCAAGTGCTTAATAAAATTCTGAAACCACCTTTGAGTGCTCAAAATCACTCATTAAATGCAGGTCCTCTCCTTGTGCCTGTAGCCTTTACTGAATTGCTGGCTTTTCAGGGCATCCTCTCCTGTCAGAACTCATTTAATGCTCTTTCACAGGCATCCAGACCTTTCCGCAGCCTGACAAAGGTGACATTTACATTTGCCCTCTATCAAGGAAAGAGAAACACGGGTCTGGATCCCTCCAGACCTGTGTTGGATCCCATAGAGATTTCACTCAATAAGGTGTTAGAGAAATGTCCAGCCCTGTAAAACTCCTATCAACTAGTGCTGAATTACTGGTAGATCTGTGTGCTTGTATGGATGGTTGGGTGTGATGGAGTCAATTATTCGCTCAGTCAATCTAATACCACCACTGTTCTTTTACAATAGCAGAATCAGCCAGTGCTAAGTTTGAATGGACACTCAGAACTGTTCACTGTATTTTTCTTGTGTGCCTTTGCCATTGTTGTTTTTCTTTAAATAAAATAAAAATACAGTGGGTCAATGCTTATTGATCTTGAGGTTATCAGTGGCTGCTCGTCCTATGGGTATTTCTTTTTCAAAGAAGCAACTGCAGATAAAACAGCAACTTGAGGAGAAACATACAGTTTCGACACACAGGCTTGAAGAACAGTGAGAAATCGATAGAGCTCCTCGATAAGTACCCAGTGCTCAAGCATACTGAAAATATTTATGTAAAGGCCAAGGTCAAACCACCACTGTGGACCATGTATAATTCAATTTCATACATGTGAGGAGCATTGATTTGTAAACATTAGAATTGTATATTTACTGCAAAAAAGTTTTAAAATACATGTTGCTGTGGATTGGTAAGAGCTCACTGTTCATTGAATTCGGAATAAAATCATGATGGCATTGAGGCATGTTTAAAGCATGCTTAAGAGTTTAATCATGAAAAGTATCACAAGGTTACCTTTTTTTTCTCATTACAAAGAGTTCAGGGAAAAAAAAAACATTTTATTTATACTGTTATTATGATTTATTCACATTGACACCACAGTACTGTTGAATTCTCATATCTGATTGGTCAGAATGTGTTGATTTATTTTTCAATAGCAGCAGCTCTCACAATAGTTCTGGCTGTAATTCAATCACAGGTTTAGATTACTGATCTCATTCACCGGGACATGTTATTGTTGCTATAGTAACAGCTCATTCACATGAGTGTAAGACTAATAATTAAATGGGCTAAAGTTTCCAATTAAATGGTTATGTTTCTGTAAGCAGATGTTTATTTTACATTTATGGAAAGTGCCTTGTGTGTCAGCGCTTTGTAACAGTTAGTAAGTTTTCTGTTATGGAAGAGATTTCAGGACAGAGGACTTTGCACTTTCTGGTTTCTCAGTAACATAACATTTTGTTGTTTTTTGAAAGAGCAAAAATAGAGGATGGTAAAAAGGACAATTGTTTACTGCTGCTATAACATAAGTTATAGGTTGACATTTTCCTCACAAAAGTTCCACAACATTAAATATACATATAAATGATTTTTTTAAAGCATGATGTGTTCTGCATTAATTAATTAAAAAAATGCAATCATTGGCAAATTGCTGCAATGTTGGGATGTACTGTTATTGGAAAAACAATCCACTTCTGGAGTAGTGGTGTGATGCGTCTTTGCTTAGGGCTTCTCATCTCACCATACCGTCATGGATTATTTTCTTAAAACAGCATGGCCCATTGTTACTTTACAGTTAATTTATAGTTTCATTTGTTCTGTTAGATATACTTTCAGTGATTGTCAGGGTGATAATTTAATTCAGATGTTTATGAAGGTAGTAACGATAATTAAAGGTTCAGTGGTTGAATTGTTCAAAAAAATTCAAAGGGGTGAATTGTGTGCTTGGAACTAGAAACAAATTACCTTGTGCAGATAGACAGATTTTAGATTACATTTCAATACAGTTTGACAAGGTTTCTAATAAATTGGGAAGGTTTTGGAAACTGGCACTCTTGATTCCCAAATAACTCCTCCATGGCAAGGTTGCATGCTTTACACCTGATCCTAATTTTTGTGATTGACATGAAAAAATATTGATACAGCTACATCAACCCAGAGTGTAAATCTCAAAGATGGATGGAATTAAAATGTCACTAGTATTGATCACAACACCAATCCATCACTCTAAAAGGGATAGCAGTTTTACATGCAGGATTTCTTTCTTCTTCTTTGTTTTAACCAAATGGACAACATCCTCTCCAGTCCTGAGTACCTGATTACTGTATTTTCAAATAAGCCACTACAGATTTTGATAATAAGTTAAGTCATTTAGTTTTTAAATAAGGCACATCACCAAAATAGCCTCAACCAAATAAGGTTTCAGGCCAAAGTAAATGAATCTTGAATGTGGCACAATGTTTGAGTTTAGTCAAATATAATGAAAATGTTTTCCATGAAAAATTTTCATACATACAGATTTTGTGAGGAAATGCAGACCAAATTAATGTTAGAGGCTGTCAAGGCTGTACTGTTCTTAAACGCCAACCATTGTTGTCCTTATCTGGGCATTCTGGAAAGTATTTCAGAAAATGAGCTCCCAGTATCTCCTGACTTATCAATTCATATCTGCTCTTGCAGGGAGACAGGAAACAGAGTAAGCCATTATATTGCACAATTGTGCTGCAGGACCCATGTGATGGTGTAGACATAAGAAAGCAGTGAAATTAGGTATGAGGAGCAAGCTGTAATACTCAAGCAGATGGTCAGAATTTATTTTAAATGCATACAGTAATGAAGCAACAAGCACTTACTGAAGATGTTATATTGGATTAGAAAAACAGACAACTCTCATATCCAGTCTAGCAGCAGCACCCCAACCTATGATGTTTCGTTTATCAGTCATGTTTAACTGATGTCTTTGCACCATAACACAATAGGCATCACAGCATGGGAGATCTGTGCCACTGGAGATCCTTATGAATAAGAGAAAAAAAATGGTATGATAGATTTATTATTCACCTTATTATTCAAAATTCACTTGGCTAGAAAACAGGCCATGAGTAGTCTAAAAACAAATTATAATCTACAGTATGTGTTATTACATTACATGTAATTATATTTGATAAAACATGCATGGTTCAGTGGATGATTTTCAGCCCACATTGTCTTAGTCCATTTATATTCCAAAACAAAACTTGAATTTGAACATACACAGCTAAGGATGTTAGCTCAAAGTTCAGGAAATATGTTATATACTACGAGTATATAACAGTTGAATTAACATATAACACACATACATATATAATACAGTGCCAATTTTTCATAGCTTTCTTTGCTCATATTTACCAAGGGTGTCAATATTAGTGGAGGGCACTGTATATGTTATATACTGGTAGTTAATTTGTATTAAAAGTTAATTTAAGCTTAAGGTGCTTAGCAGTTATATATTCTTTCTTCAATTGTATTAAATCATTTGGCCTATCTTCAGGAGATTGTGAGATGGAATCCCAATGATGCCACAGCCATCTGGGCCCAGGACATTGGTGGAATTGGAGTCTAGTTCTGGTAAAATTTTCTATTAAAAACCCCAGTAAAATTTATTTTTTAGATATTTTAAACCACCAAGGATACTGTGTGAATACTCAGATTTCTTATGTAAAATAATAGCACCAGGCGCTTTGGAACATGAAATATACAGTACAAAAGAGGGGACTGATATTCTCTTGGACAAGAACCAAGAAAATTCCGGCATTTTGCCATTGCCTCATCTTTAGTCATCAAATCGATGTATGCAGAATAGGAATTCAATTAGCAGAGCATTTTGCAAGTAAGAAGATAAACAACAGTTGGACGATGCAAGCTCTGAATTTGCAAAAACAGGGCCACAATGCTACCCACAGCCAGACAGACTGTATGAAGTGGATTACAGCAAGGAAACAAATTATTTGCTGAATGGGACAAGAAAGGATTGTTTAATATCTGGAGTGTATCCTAGGTCTGTGGAGAAGCTGGACCACCCTATCCAGTGAGCTGAAAAAGGCAGAAAAGCAATTTTATGTCTTCATCTCAATGTGTGAAAACAGATCAAATGCTACACAACAATGTTGTGAGTCAGAATTCCCATAAGGCCAGACCTTGATGCAGTCTTGTGATCACAACTGAACTGTATGAGGTACTAAATAAAGGTTTGTCCCATAGATCGTACAGGCCAGCATTTCTCTGCAGAAATACCTGGGTCATCAGAAATGAACACCACAGCCCCAGGGAATTTTGGATAATTTTTTAGTCAGAAAGAAGCACAAGCATCAGATATTTGACAGACAATGAGGGGTTTGTAGTCAGTAGGGTTCTAGCAACACTTCATTACATAGAGATGGACTTTTATTCACTCTATGAGACAGTCCATCCATTAGATTGGCTACTGCTTTGTACAGCATCATGTTCAATGGCAAATGAGATTGTTCATTTAAGGAAAAACCCACTAAATATATATTACTTTGCTATAGTGCTATATTACTTTGAAGAGACCAATATCTATTTACCATCTATGTTTGCTCTAAATCGTATATGTTAGCAGCATTATCTATCTCAAGGGCCAAAAAGCCACAACACTCTAGCAATTAAATTTTCCTGCCAGATGTTTTATTAACCACATTTTCTCCTGACTTCATATGTTACTGAATGGAAAATGACCAGCATATATCAACAAAACTATCTTAACATTAGATTTTGAATGTTATTAGAATTTGAGCATAATATTTTGAGGGATATGAAGGCTTTTATTCTGTAGTATGTGAAAGACAGCACCAAACCACCGTCAGTGTTATTCTTAATGTTAGTAATTACTCATTAGCATTTGGCATTTTAGCTTCCCATTATGCAGTGTGGTTTAAAATGTTGAGCTTTGTGTGGATTTAAGGAAACACATAGTCATGAACAGTACAACAAAAGGATTAATTTAGCAATATTGTGACAAAGGCATACAGAGAAATAGAGGGGGAGAAAGAAAGTGAGCTTAGGAAGCTAAGGAAATCACAAACCATTATTTCTACACACTGCATTGCAATATTTGCTTTAACCCTCAGATTACTTATAATTTTGTTTTCCATCTTATAACAGGCTAATTACAGCCATATGACATAAAAACACACTGATAACTGGAGTAATAATCTCATCCATCTGGGCACCTCAGAGACCTGCAGTTCCAAAGAGCTGCTGCTGGGGGGTTTCTTTATTCCTCTGTCTCAGAGAGATTTTCCTTGCCATTATTGCCACTGGTTCCTCAGATCATTGTAAAGCTGCTTTGTGACAATGTCTGTTGTTAAACGTTTTATACAAATAAAATTTAATTGAAGTAGTTGAATCAGTAATTAGTACCTTGTCAGTAACTCACTATGTAGGAGTTCTTTTTATAAGGGTATGGAAAAGTCCATAAATAACATCATCCACAGACTCTTTTGGGCTGCAAGGCATTGTCTGAAGTTGCAAGCAAAATGTAATTTGTAGTGATTAAAGGTCACCATTATCAGACTAAATCCATAGTGTGGGTCAATACACAGACAGTTCCCATAGTCAATACGCAGACAAATACGAGGACTCATCTATAACTGATAACCAGACAAACAGGCAAGGGTCAAAACCAAGAAGCACTATGACCACTAGGGCCACAGAACTTGATAACAAGGCTCAAAAATGAATGTGAAAAGAACAAGAAGGCTTTGTGACAAACAGAAAAACACGGGGCATGTATGCAGAAACTAATCAAGGGCAAACAAGAAGCAGGTGATCACAATCAGAGAAATCAACAAGAAGGTGGTGGAAACTAAACTAAAGCAAAACAAAAAAAGGAAGAAAACAAAACAAAACACGGTCTTAGTCATGATGGGAACCACGATGCAAATCGCAGAGGGCAAGATCATGACACAGAATGATAAAAATGAAACACCTTTAAATCTTGCATCTGAACAAAACAAACCAAACACCCTACATCACTCAGGAACCAAAATACTGTCTAACTATCACATTATTCACATTTCCGTAGACAATTCTAAGAAATACATTTTGCATTCAAGGCCTATTACCAGTCTGCTTGGTTTGTTATTTCATCGTTCTCTGTAAAGACATAAAACAGTGCCAAAAGCCAGTTAAATGAGAATGGTTTGGAATTTCAAGGAACAGACTGAGTTTAGCAGTTTTTTAGAACTTCAGCACAAAAATAAGTACGGCCTGGGACAAAACCTACATTTTCACCCACATATTTTGATACAGAACTGTCTCATCCACATTTTGTGATTAGGGAAGCTCCTGGCAACAGATAAACGCATTTGTCTTTAAAATTCTGACAGCCTTTGTATGAAACCATGTGGTGCAACAGAAAAGTGTCATTTAGCACCTTACAGATAGCTATCCATGCCTGGGAGTCAAGACAGGAAAATTGGCCATGCTGTATGGATTAGAGGGAATCCATTACCCTCTCTTCCCTGTCAATCAGGAGTATGCAGAAGAGGATGGCTAGCGCTTTCCTCGGAGTAGGTTACACTGCCCTGTGATGCAACATGAGCAGCAGCTCAAAAAGATGTGGAGGTTGGCATCACATGTCTCAAAGGAAGCACATGTCTGTCCCTGGTTGGTAGCTGTTATATAGAATTGGTAAGAGCATATCTGGGGGAAAACTGAGCGAAAATCTGGTGCACAATAACAAAAAACATTGATTGGCATTGTTCACCGATAAATAGTGGCTGGTATTACTTTTTACCTTTCACAAAGAAACACTGTAAAACATTTCAGGTGGTTCAGCTTAGAAACAAAATTTCACCTGCGGCCTTCAAAACCGTGAGTAAACTCAACTTGAAGATAACCTTTGTTTCAACTCAAAAAGTTAAATTTTCCAAGTTTAAAAACTTATAACTTGAGTTCAATATCTAAAACTTGTCATGACAACAGGAGTTAAAGATAAGTTTACATAACTTAATGGGGCCATCGTGTTTTACAGTGAACTGGATGACGTGATAAAAAATGAGATTAGGCTAAAATGATTAGGCTAAATAGCACTGGAAAAAGCTTATTGCGGTTCATTACTTTGTCACTCTTTAAGACACTCATCTGCACAACATATAGTAGACCAGATCCTTTTCACTTCTGTAAGCCCTTTATTTATGGAATACATTTCTGTTTTACTTTTACATTATTGGCATGTCATTCACTGTGGTGCTATGCCATTAAAGAGACACAGTCCCATGCTTGCTGTCATGTTCTCAGGGTTGGAGATGGATGCAAGTGCAGTTAAAGCTTTTATCAAAGGCACTCTGACAAATCCAAATTGTGAGGCAATATCAATTCCAAAAACAGGAGTGGGTCAGGCAGTCTACAAACAGGCATAAACAGGGCATAGACAAGAAATGCAGAAACGAGGAAACGAGGACAGGATCAAAAACCGGGAAACGAGGACAATGAACAAGGTTTGGTATGGCTCTGGCGGCAAAACATAGAAACGCACAATACTTTGCACAGAATAAAGACACAGTGGGGTTTAAATATACAACAAAATCAAAGGTAAAACATAAATAGCTGTGAATAATGATGACACATGAGGGAGACAACCAATAACAAGACAGGGGTGGAGACATGACATAAAACATAGCAAAACACACGTGTCAAAAAGTAAACAAAGTCAGTGACAACCCGGAAGCGCGCACTTCGGCACTCAGCACAAGGGGAAATCTGTGACACTTGCACATGTACACACACACACACACACACACACACACATACACACACACTCAATCAGCATCTCCTTCCCTTCTGTCCAGGAATTACATCGGATTTAATATAATTAAAGGACTGACAAGGACAAACTTTCCACTTATTACTCAGTGCTTGCCCCTGGAGAAGACAGTGCTCATATGGCATTTGCCCAATCTCTAATGACAGCACCCTTTCCTGACCAAATCCTCTAACTTCAGCGTACTCACTTGATTGTGTCATAGCATTAAGGTGCATGTATTGATTTCAAGTGAATGTATGTTTTTCATTGTTTGTAACATGATTGTTACATGTAACCATGGTAACATTACATCTAATACAAAAAAAAACCCTGGATGATATCTCTCAATACACCAAAGTTATCAGTCATTGGTGAAAAACCCAGACAAATCTAAAGATGAGTAATTAAAGAAACACTCAGAGGAAGTGTAATGAAGGTCAACCATTTTCCCCCAGACTAAAGAACATTCACAGACTAATCAGAAGCTAATTAACTTTTTATTTCTTTGAATATATTAATCTAAGGAAAGACTAGACTACATAAATATGCTCATTGCAACATGCTTATTAATGCTTATTAATATATAAAGTAGGAACCAACTAACGTATCCTGTTTATCAGAAATTTGTATTTCTACAAATTACTGGCTCCAAATATCTTCATCTACATATGTATAAAATGTTTGAGAAACTCTCTGATGTACGATTTCATTGGCCAACATGTGAGACCACACTCAAGCAGTGTCCAATTACCCTGTAGCATTTTGGCTACCAAAAAAAAGAAATCTGGGTGACTAGCTAGCTCTTGCACCTTCCCCAGCTTTCCCTTTGACCAAAGCTTCTCTTATCCTTTGCTGCAAAACCAATCACTATGTACATGCTGATTTTACTTTAACTGCAACCAGATGCTCATGTCCTTTTCATTCAAACTGATTGTGTGAATTCTTTCAGATTTGCAAGTAGGTCTATTTTACAAATAGCGGTCATTGTTGAAGCTACATTAGCTTCATACATGTTGCAGTTTTATCATCTCGTGACGATATAGCATGCAGGAGCCCTGTTTCATCATCTTGGAAAGTACGGTCTAGTACTGGAACATTTTGTGAAGATTTTCATACTGAGAGTTTACCACTAAAATCATAAAGTAAGATTTATGAGAAATGCATAAGCTACAGCATAATTATACTGTGTTATCTAAAGCCTATTGTAGAATAACACGGCTGCTCATATTAAACAATGTAAATGAAGGCTCAGGGCAGAGATCCTCTGGGTTAGGGGAGTACTAGCAGAGCATTAGACTTCTGACTCAAGGCTATGGCAACGAATAAGTAAAAGGTCAGCAATTAACACCCCACTCCAACATCTACATAACAAACAATTAGCTTATTCTAGTAGAAAAAGCCACTGTTTTTTTTTTTTTGTTTTTTTTTAAGAGAAGGCACTAATATCAGTGGATCACTGTTGGATAAGGTAATACTACACAATTAGGACTCTTTAATATGATGGAGCTGACCTGATGCATGTACTACTGTTCAAATTTGAGATTTCAAAAAGAAGGCTAGACATAGGTACCCATATAATTGTAGATTTATATTATTTTACTCACTTAATTCCCTAGACCTAGAGTTAAGTCTTAAGTCAATAGAAATACTATACAAGCACACTACTTCAGCACAAAAAAAGAGTAAAAATATTTAAACATTGCTAACAATATGTATTGTATGCCATCTTGCTGACAGGTTCATGCTGTTGTTCTTTATTTACAAGTATAAAAAAAGGCTGTGTTTGACTTCCTGACCTTTTAAAGGTCAGATAAACAGCTACAGATATGTACCTGTACAAACTAACCACTTATGACAAGCATGTAGTCACAGGCAAGAACAAGTATAAAGCATGATTAAAAGCGGGACTATTATTGGGGTTTTACTGCTAGTCATAAACACAGTTATGGGTCCATAAACAGGCCTGAGTCTGACAAAATATGACATAGCTCTTACGTTGACTAATTATATTGAGCAGCCTTGGCTATTGCATGGCAGTGACTAAAAGAGATTTTTTTTAAAAACCACCACAGTATAGTTTCTCAATTAATGTCCAGCCCTTGCTTTATATGTGTTAATGTCAGTCTGTGCTATGAATTCCTACCACGGTTGTTTAAACGGCTTATCATTTTGTCCTTCAACAATAAGCACTGTCATGACTCGCCGAGAAATAGATGCAAGTTCTGGTTGTTTCTTCAAGTATGTCAAGCAAACAAAGCTAGAGATTAAAGGGGTCATAACATGATTTTTAATGTTTTCCTTCTGTTTGGGAGATTTTGTGCATGTATTAGCTCTGCAAAGTCCCAAAACTTCCCACAAAGGGATTTTTTTCTATCTAACAGAGAACGCCAGACCTGCCCGAAACGAGTCGTTTGAAGTCCAGATTTAATTCTGTAATTTCTCTATGTCACAGTGGGCACTATCAGCATAATCCTACCCAAATGCAGCCACGAAGAAAGAAGGCGAGGCATGGGTGAATTTAGTCGAGATTTCAGTGACGCTGTGTGTTTTTGTACAAAACCTCTTTGTTTTGCCTTCTGAAAATGGACAAAATCCAAGTGGTTACTGTTTATTTATAACGCTGTTCCTGAGCAGTGCAGCCCAAACGTTTGCTTGTGCACAGCGCATTTTACGGAGGACAGCTTCCTGAACCTGGGCGAGAACAACTCAGGCTATACACAAAGGCTACTCCTAAAAAGTGGGGCAATTCCCACTTTGCTTGGACAATCTTGTGCTTCTGAATCAGAACCTGTAAGGGTGTTTGATGATTTTATGAAGTATCTGTGATTGACTGTTCAAATGCGGAGTCTTGTGTTGTGGCTCAGTTGTAGACCTCTGCTAACGTGCTAGCTAAAGTTTGCTAAGTTGCCTCAGTTTTTTAGGTGTTTATTTGTATGTTGGTGGTCTGAAAGAGATGTTGATTATAGCTGCTGTTATCTTGAAACGGTTTATATCAATCAAATCACAAGAATCCTAGCATTCCAAAGATATATTGCTTGAGTACCTATGTACAGAAGCTGTGTACATAGCATAGTTAGCCCTGCCGGCGGGGTCAGAATTTACATCGTATCTGAAAGGTTAGAGAGTTACAAAATAAAAACTCAGCACTGTGAAACGTTCTGCTTTTTTCAAGTCATGTTTGCAAACATCTGTATTTTCTGATATGGTAAACCTGACGACATGTTACTTAGGAGCTTAGAATTGCTTTAGAAGCCATGGAGGCTACAGCTAAAGCTAAGGGGCGTTACTTTTCCAACACACGCAAGGCTTGCGTTTTGCCAATCACAATGAAACTGGTCAGCTGGCCAATCAGAGCACTCTGGGCTTTTTGGAAGGAGGGGCTTTGCAGAAATCAGAGCATTTCAGGCAGCCTGGGAATAGAGGTACTTTAATAATGTACAGTATTTGACAAATAATGCGTTTTTGAACATTAAAGCATGCTAACCTATTTTATTACACCCAATAAACAACATAATTAACGTTTAAAAACATTTAAAAGTCATGATATGACCCCTTCAAGGCAGTATTTGAATAAATTAGCAAAAGGTTGGGCAAATAGAAAAGAGATATGAACAGGGCAAAAGAAACAGACAAAATAATAAGCAAAGTTAGGGTCAAAACCAGAGAGAGACAAGACAGATGTTGAGTCTATTGACCACTGCCTAATTTTTGACCATGAATTGCCTTGTTTTGGATTTTTAATATTAAAAATATATATGCTTGTGCTTACATCGACATGCCTCCATTTTGTGCTAATATTAATGTTACTATTCAATAAAACATCTGGTCTAAAAAGTATATCATCTGAAAAAATGAGACAGACCCTTTTTCTCCACTTGAGTAGCCATACAAACTGTTAAATAATTGTGACAGGTGTAGCATGCAGGTCGCATCCTTACATGTACTTCAACTGTGGCAATAAAGAAATCCGTATCCTGCGATTTTCTTTTTCTCTTCCTTTTGCTGAAACAGCTTCCTCCATCATTTATCACTTAATCTTTATGGCTGCTTTGATCTGATGCAAATCGAAGCTTCTCACAGCAAAATAAAGCTTTTTACAACTACAATAATTTTAAAGGACATCACACAGGAAGGTAAGTGCATCCTGTAGTAAAGGGGAAAAGGCAAGGCTTACCATAAGGCCTGGTTATATTGTAGTTTTAGTCAAATTGAGACAGAGTAGAACAGGGTACGTTTTTCAGTCTAACTGTAGGATGCTATCTGCCACCATTCAGTATGTATTCAACATAATTTACTCACTCAGTAACCGCTGTATCCTGGTCAGGGTCATGGTGAATCCAGAGCCTATACTGGGAACAAAGGGTGTGAGGCAGGAACATGCACTGGATGGGACACCGGTCCATCACAGGGCACCATGCACACACATTCATACCTATCTTAACCTGTCCACCTACTGGCATGCTTTTGGGATGTGGGAGGAAACAACCCAGAAGAACTCCACACGGACATGGGAAGAACATGCACAGAAACTCAACACAGACAGCAACCCCAAATTATGATTGAACCAGAGACCCTTGAGTTGTGAGGCAGCAACACTACTCACTGTGCCACACACTGAATATGCGCTTATTAAATTCAGGTACTATACAGGTACCTTGCAAAAGAATGGCATCCAATTTAGGGTGTATTCCTGCCTCATGTCCAGTGTTCCTGATATAAGCAATCCTAATCAAGAAAAAGCATTTGGTGAAGATGAATGAATGAATAGGCACTATCTATCTATGGTACTATCTATGGCAGGGAATGACACTGAATGGGACGCCAGTCCATCATAAGGCCATAATAAGCCCAGCAGAATCATATAGTACCTCTTGTATATGAAACTGAATTTAATAGCCAGAAATGTATACATTGTTTATGCCGAATAAACTCTGAGCAGTGTCTATATGAATCTCTTTACTGGTTTTGTCTAGGGTGCAACCCTTAAGACCAGCCTGATGCAGTGACACCCATGACCAGCTGAGCAAATTCAGCCAGCCTACAGCTCTACTGAGAGAGGATAAAGGGATAAAGATGGTCTAGGGCTGATTACTTACATTTGCCCTGTTAAATCCTAGCAAACCCATGCTACACTAATATTGCCTGCTATTCTCTGGGTGTGCATGCTTGTTCTGTGTGAATTTGAACTGGGAATAACAAACATATCCTTGCATTCATCTACTGACGATCCAATGTACAGTATATTATTCAGGCATCACAGAATTTATAGGATATTTTATTGCAGAAGTTATTGCATGACTAAGTAGACCTGTGCATTCCTGGACAGGGATACAGGAAATTTGAAGCATACCTCTTTCCACTAAGAAACAAAAACAGTTGATGGAGTGAT
>JANDJT010000141.1:3181104-3204497 GCA_024331685.1 Stegophilus panzeri | reverse complement strand
TGTGTGTGTGTGTGTGTGTGTGTGTGAGAGAGAGAGAGAGAGAGAGAGAGAGAGAGAGAGAAAGAGAGAGAGAGAGAATTCCTGCGGACCTTCAACACTGGAGTTCTCAGCTGAGATGCGTAAATTAGTCGCAGGCAGGCTGATGGGGGGAAAAAACCACCGCACAGGTTCCCGTCCGTTCCGTTCAGCTCCGCGCCTTTCACTCAATCCGTTTGTCTTCCTTTAAAATGAGTATACAACCATCCTTCTCCTGCAGGATACAAAACACAAGACGGGTCGTGTTAAAGCGCTAGGATTTACTCGCGCGTGCGGTTGTTATGGATACAAATTCAACATCTGAGTATATTCCGGTCCGGTGGCGGAGGAGTGGCATCGCTGTGTGTTTGCGCGCAGGTGTGTGTGTGTGTGTGTGTGTGTGAGTGAGAGAGAGAGAGAGAGAGAGAGAGAGAGAGAGAGAGAGATCTCAGATAGGAGAGTCAACTTATACAATTAAAGTCAGGAGTGGTGGCGCAGAGGGATCCAGATGAGAGATGAGAGTGTCCGCGATTCTGCTGCTTCTCTGAGGGATGCTGCTGCTGCTGCTGCGTCTCTGCGAAGCGTTTCGCTTGTTGAGTGACACACACACACACACGGTGCAGCTGTGAAACAGAAATCCTCAAAGGTGTGACACGGTACGCGGTTCAAAATAAACACGTTTGTCAGCGTTTTTAAAGATCGAGATTTGACGCGTCCATTTACAATGATTTGTGAGATCCTGAAAAACAGCATATTATTATTATTATTATTATTATTATTATTATTATTATTATAAATATAAAGGCTATGAATATATTTGTGTTTGTCCTCAGTGACAACTTTCACTGCCCGGACATTGTGCTTGTCTCAGACCGTCGCTGTCCATGGTGCTGATGCCATGGGGTCTTCTTGTTTTATCATTTTATTTTATTATAATTTTATTTTATTTTAATACGGAAGAACCAGTGCACATCGCTGCAATGTGGATAGTGCTGTTTTAATGCAGCAGTGTGTGCGTGCACTTTGTGTGTTTCAGTTTGCTTTGTGCAGAAAAACAACTGCTTAACTTGGAAATAGTTCACAATGAGCAAATAGCATTTTGGGCATGAGCGTGCGTGCGTGTGTGTGTGGATAAATCCTATAAAGTAAGCTACATATGAGTATGAAACTTTGATTGGAAAAGATTCCCAAAAACATTGCAAGTCAAAAGTCAAATTCATTTATTATCAGCAGAATTGGTCGATGTGATACAAGTGTCTATAACAAATCATATGAATTCACTTATTATATAAAACCCTTCCTTTTAAGATGACTAGTAAGATGTGTAAGATGCAAAAAATAGCACATTGTCTTTATGTGTCATATTGTGGCAGTATACCACTCCTCCATTCCTCAGGCTTATGATATGTACATAAATATGAAAGACTGCTTGGGAAATCTATGCAAAGGCTTTGCGCTGTAAATATTATTTTAACATGATGCTACTGATATCATATACAAATATGATATTGATATGAATAATATGATTCACTTCGTGTATTAAAACTGTGTTAAGGAGAAGAATGCAACAGCACAGCATACAGCTTGACCAAATTTTCAGGCAAAATTGGAACTATTTATCGTATAGTCCTACGTCTGTATGTTTGTATGTATGTATGTACATTTCAGAGATTCTACTTTTCACTCAAGTTGTTGTCAATAATTTGGATAATGAAAATAGTTGTATTAAATAAGAAAATAATTTTATATCCATCCATCCATCAATTTTCTGTACCACTTATCCTACACAGGTTGCAGGGAGCCTGGAGCCAGTCCCAGGGAACTCAGGGCACAAGGTGGGGGACTCCCTGGAAAGGGTGCCAACCCATTACAGGGCACAGTCACACACACACACACACAGACACACAATGGACAATTTGGAAATGCCAATCAGCCTATAATGCAGGTCTTTGGACTGGGGAGGAAACTAGAGTACCTGGAGGAAAGCACGGGGAGAACATGCAAACTCCGTACACGCAGGACAGAGGCGGGATTTGAACATGCTAACCACTAAGATATACACATACACACATACATACATACATACATACATATATATACACACACACACACACACACACACACACACACACACACACACACACACACACACACATTTAATAGATTCATTTGCAAACCTCATTTACAGTAGTGCTTAAATTAAGAAAAGATTAAACATTTTACTCTCATCAGATTGTGTGTGACTGGAAGCATCTGTTTTCCCAATGAAAACAGACACTTTATCACATGACTTTGGCCTGATGAGTGCATTTTTAGAATTTGATGACATTAACAAGGTGCTTTTTTATAGATTTATAAGGAGTGTCTTTAATGCACCAAGTATTTCACTCAGCTACCATCTGGCCAGACAAGTAAATAGGAGCTCCAGGAAAGAAAGCTTCTATTAAAGGAAACATTAATGCAATAGTAACCTGTGAATGAAATGCAGTCCAGCCAGAAGACTAGACAAGTCATTCTACTGTGATGGAACGTTAACACTTTAGACACTTGCAAAATGTAAAAACTGGGACGAGTTAATTTTTCACCAAGAACTAGTGAGATTACAGTAATCTACCCAACTACACCATGGTTTTGTTTATATATTTAAGGCTCAGACCAAAAAAAGCATGCTATAAAATTGAATAATGTTAGCTCCTGACACGCTTAGGAAGAAGTTTGTTGGTGAGTTCATTCGAATAATTGGTTTCTGAATCAGAATTCACAGTCTCTAGACCCCATGCATCATCATCCTCCATCTATTAGTGAACAGATATACTGTAGCCCTTGCAGGCAAAATGCATATTTCATTAGCAACGAGCACACGTGTACTCCAAGCACATTACATGGAAAGACCCTCAAGGATTTTCTTCATGTGAAATGTCTATCCAGACGCTCTTTTATATTCATTTAAATAGGATCTTTTATAGGATCTCCTGGCACATATGGCCTGCCTTATTTAATTCTCATTATAGGTTTCCAACAGATATCCACTATGGATTATCTGTCCATCTATAACTAAGTCTTAACTTCCTAGCAGAAGCAATTGAGTTTATCCATTATATTGGTTTTGTGTGGGTCAACAATTATCTGTCACTTTAGTGTTGAAATCTCTATTTTTTGATGAGGGCTCAGAGTGACATTTTACTTCTGTGCTACTTTTTGTTTGGTCAGAGGCGAGAAAATTCTAAACAGAGTGAGACGATAAGAAATGTCTCCAGTAGTTTAAGTGGAAAATGTGAATAAATGTATGTAATGTTTATTTCATTCAATCAGTTTTGCATAGCCTATTATAGAGGCTAATAAACGTTAGCACTTATTTTCTTTCCACAAGACCTTGCATGGAGATCGTATTAATGGAAGCACTGAGTATGACACAATGACCATAATTAAGAAATTTGCTGCTTTTAAAAACACACTGTTAAGAAATCAATACTTGGAAATTAGCCCAGGCGTCTCACTGAAAATTAATTTCTAAGCTAGAAATTAAATAGTTGTGAGGACAATAAAGAAACAGTTGGATGGATTAAGTTTTAAAGGGGATGCAATTATGGCAGTGGCAAGAGCTGAAATCTTTCCTCTTCTTAAAGCCTTAACATTCCCTAGATTACATAAAGATTAAAGATTAATTTGTTGTTTGAAAAAAGAGTGGTCCATCATATATAGGTCACCTTTAAGAGGGTCTTAGGAAGGCCTCACCGTAGTGTAGACATGCTTTTATTTGATACTTTTCTATGTTTGTATATAATCTTGCTAGATTTTCACAGATTATGATTTAATTTCATCAGGATTTCTCAAGGAGAACATAAAATTACATGTTAACTATAATAACCTATAATAACTGACTAAAGGGAAAAGAGGTATGCTGAGAGTTTTCTGTACTAATAAGAATGGCTTAAAGACAGGTGAATCTGGCTGGACAGGCTGCATACATAATCAAACAGTGTACAGTGAGTGTTTGACCCCAGCTGTTAAAAACAATGAATAGACTTGTCTGACAATATATTATGAAATAGTATGTTACATTTGGGAGTTTTGCTCCCTTCGGACCTTAAGATTAACTAATTTGAGAGCAGCATACCTTTTCCAGCAGCATACTATTTCCTGTAAGTTAACCTTACAAATTTTTACATATGATTGCGTTAGTAATATTTGATCACATGAAAAAAGCACATTAAAGTGGAACTCATGTAAACACTTGACATCATGTTGATAATATGTGATAAAGATAAAATCACGTGTCCCACATATGAAAAAATATCACAAGTGGAAATAAAAATGTGAAAACGAATGCATCATGTCAAAAGAAAATCATGTGAAAAATGAATCATTTGAAGAAAAAAAATCACGTGAAAATAAAGGAATCAAGTGGGAAAAAATAGTGACGATTTTTTGTAAATAAATAAATAAATAAATAAATAAATAATTTTTTTTTACAAATCATGGATATAAATGAATCGTGTAAAAAAGTCACTTGAAAATTAACTAGTCATGTAAAATCATGTTAGACAAATTAATCATGTAAACAAGTAGCGGTGTCAACAGGGATGCCTCTACCATCAACTCTAGTCCTTTTTGTTACTCATCTTTATTCCTCAAATATTCTTAAAATATACTTCAAACAGAAACTATTTCAGACATTTAACCTTGCTGTGACCTTGACTCTCTTTGAATCAATTCCAAAATGTAATCAGTTCATCTGTGGGTTACAAAGATCATTTATTACCAGGATAATAAATCCTACAAACATTCAACCACTTGTTCCTGAGATATCCCACTAATGAGAATCTCAGACAGACACATGGACTGATGGATGGACAACTGGAAAACATAAGCCCAATACCTAGTGGTGTAGGCATAAAAATCACATGTGAAAATGAATCATGTTAAAAAAAAATCACATTTGAAAATTAACTGTGTGAAAAAAAACACTTGAATATAAACTTTTGTAAAATGTAAAAATGTGAAGGTGATTATTCACACTGAAGATTGTGTGTATTTTTTTTATAAGGGATGGCATTGGTCTAGCATGTAGACCATTTTCATTACAGTAAAAATCACACTCCCACCTGACCCTTTTCCCCTCTGACTGTTAACTAATGTCTCAATATAAAAGCATGTGCAATATGCTTTAGTGCCTCACTATCCCAGAAGTGTCCTTCCATCTGTCACACCCATCACCCGCTCAGCTAAACAGCATCAGCAGAAAACCTGCAGAGTCTTCCCCAAGGTTCTGTAGTCTCTCCAGCACTATCAAACTAAATTAAGTTGAAAGTTTCCCAGCAATTCCTACAACAGAGATGCTGTTATGCGTCACAGCGCAGTATCAGTGTCCGGGGTTTTCCCCCTGTAGGTGTGTGAGCGACAAGCAGCTTGTGTTCGTTAGTGAGTGCGCTGCAGGCTTGCTCTGCCTGACATCATGCCAGATAGATGGACCACAACAACTGAAGTGTTTTATCTGTATGTCCTGTCACTTGTAAGTTCCATTGAAAGACAATGTCTGTTCTCTTCATGAATGTTTGCTGAAGATGTGAAGAACTCAAAAACTTCTCTATTTTCTTGTTCATATGCTATGTATTTAACATAGTGTTCTTTTAATGCCCCGAATGAAAGGTTTAACACCATTAACACCAAATTTTATTTTTACAGTGACAATCAGAGAAGGCCTCTGCCCCAGACTTACCATCAGTATATGGCTACAGATACAGTAAGAATGTGAATGACTAAGCAGTCTGGAAGCAATTAAACCCTGGCCCCTAGTGCACTCGTAAAGTGGTTTGTCTTAAAATCACAGACAGTGTAATAGCTGTGGAGCAAGGTCAGGTATCACCAAACTCTGCCATTTAAAACTGAAAAGAAAACAGACTCATACATTTCACAAAAATTAAATTAGATCAACATGTTTATACAAAAAAGTCCTGTATTATGTACAATTTGAGCTTGACAAGCTTTACTCCACAAGCTCTCTACAGCACACATTGCTTCTCATGCTTTACATGACATCTTGAGGGTTTTTGGGGTTTTTTGTCCTTTACACACAATCGTTTAGTATGGCTGATTGGGCAATTCACCTTGCATCCAGCCACGCCCAAAGAACACAAATCTCACCGACTGGGAGTTCCAGGGCTTTGGCCACTTCCCCAGGCATCTCCAGTCTCCAAAATTACAGTATACAGTCAAGCTATCAGACTACTTAACAGCCAGTAATCCTTCATCTAGCACTGCAACACTATTTCTGTCACTATCCAGACACTCAGATATTTACTATTCAGTTTTACTGTGTAATATTTATCAGACTTGCATTTACTGTTCTACTTGCCTAATAGTACATCATTTTTACTAGTTTTTACTGTTCTGTAGTAATAATAGCACACGTCACTTTACTCTGCCATTGTCCACCACTGTTTTCATTTATCTTATTACATTACACAACATCTCAACCATTCATGTCTAAGTATGTTTGTGTTCATGTAGAATAAGTGTTTGTACTGTCACTGTCTGAATCTGAGCCTTGTCACAAGCATTTCAGTGCTCAGTGTACCCAGTGTAAATGTACAAATGATAAACAGATCACTCTTGATACTTTAGTACACACACACACACAGCAAATATCCCAAAATATATTATAGGAACCTCTACAGACAAGTTCATGTCAAAACCCTGATAATATATCTCTATAAGATTGACTTAAGAGCAAAAGGACATTGTTCGGTTCACCTTGGCATCCTGTTTGGTATTCATTAATTCCCTCTTAAATGCATTATAATAATGGACTCAAAATATTGAATCCATTATACAATAACCATTAATCATTATTACTGATTCCTTAATTTGCCATGATGGCTCTCTCTCTCTCTCTCTCTCTCTCTCTCTCTCTCTCTCTCTCTCATGTGTTAGCAGTATGTGGTGTATTGTACAGTATTATACATGATTGTGCCACAATTTGGAAAACACTTCATCCCTCAAATAAGCTATTTTTACTACATTTTTAATATTTGTTTTGCATCCAAATCATAAAAGTATATAAATAGCAGCTTTCTATGAAATTATTTTGAACTACAACAAATATCTGTTGTATTCCTTTCATTTTTGCATTTAATATATGTAGAATGTAGCATTATTCTCCCTCCAAGCAATGTGAAGTTAAAAAAGACTATGTTGAATCAACAAAATGGAAGTCCCATAGAGACAGCAGAGGGTACAGGGGGTACTCCACCCACGACTGAAACCTCCTACCATACACACTGCATCTGCAAGGCCACCAGCATTGTGAATGACCTCTCTCACCCTCTCATGGACTCTTCACCCACCTGCCATCTGGCAGACGGTACCGGAGCATCCATGCCACCACCGCCACAAGATTCCACAACAGCTTCTTCCCTGAGGCAGTCAGATTACTCAACACAATGCTGTGCAGCCATCACTGCACACCTGCACTTTATAAGGCTGCTGAGAGACACGCTTTGCTATCATGAGACACTTTTTCCTATCAAAATCTCGATATGATATGAAATGATTTTTAAAAAATGATAGACTCTACAGTTTATCTAATACTATTCTGTTGTCCTGTCTAGATGGCATGCACTGTCCAGTGTATTTATTGTCCTGAGTATGTATGTCCATCTTACACAACATGTATTTGCACATTATGTAGTCCTGTGTGTTGTGATAGTGCATTGATATGTATTGCAGCATAGTCCTGAAAAAACTGTGTTTTGTCATATAGAGAAATGACTATTAAATCAATCCTGATATGACCTAAGGCAAAATACACATAGTCCATTGTCCAATGTGGAACACCTTACACTGATGATTAGAGGAATGCCCATCGTGAATACTGTATATAACCTTTACAGTCTCAGACATCTCATCTCCAGTTTCTAAACATACTTCCATATGCATTATGCCATGACTTTATTCAGCATCTCTGTCTGCTAAGGCCAATTTTTTTTGCCCCTTTGGACTCTTTTTTTTTTTTTTTTTTTTTTTTTTTAGCACCATAGAATGGTCTTTCCCATGCTCTTGACCGCTACAAACCTGTAGCAACCTACTAGCTCTCCCTGAGAGACGGCCCTCCAGGATATTGGGGTAGCAGCATTAATTATGGAATGAGCTGCATCCAAAGAGACCTAAGAGCTTTTTTTTTTTTTTTGCTCCTGAAAGGTTAAATGCCAGTCTTTATGATTTATAAATGGGGTATGACTGGGCAGGAGGGCTGAGTGCAGGATTGCCAATTTAAAATATGTCCACACAGCTTATGCTGTGGATTGAAATAGCTTGGGGATGCCGTGAGATTGCTATTGAGATTATCATCATGCCTTTCTGTCTGTGGCCGCACTTAAACATAAAGCAAGACACACTGTGACTCAAATGCCACACCCACTACTACTTTATTTTATTTTTTACATTAAAGTTAGACTGTGTAAGATTGTATTTTAATTAAAAACAAATCATGATTACTGATTCAGGGCGTGACAGATTGGCAGACAGTTTGTACACACACATCATCAAGTCAGCTCAGATACATCAATCATCATCATGCCACAACTTTAGGCTAAAAAGAAGTCAGTTTTGTGCTTTCTTCTTGCATGAAATGGTTACAACTATAACTGGTCTGGTCACATCAGCAACACTAAAGTTATCCAATAGAGTATTACAGATTCAGATTGTTTGCATGATTGGGTAGACATTTTGTTAAACGTGTACCCATGTGATCATCTATAATTCTTTCCTTAAAGCATACACTGGTCTGTCTCTAGCAAGGTCCACGTCTGAAAAAAACACTGCAAAACTGATCTGAAACCTACATCAGTAATTGAAACGTTGAGACCATTTAAGATAAGTCCAAAAGAGTCAAATAAATGTAAAGTATTTTATCTTAGCATTTTCTCACTGGTTTTGTCATTGTGTATATTGAAATCACCAGTAATGACGATTATGTACAAGCATTGCTTGATTAGAGCAGTGTGAAATGATGTGAGGTACAGTATTAGTGTGGCATGTTCAGTCCTGTGTGGAGAAGAGCACACTGTCGCAGGTTTCTGGCAGGAAACCAAGCAGCTCCCCAGGGCTGTTGTGGACACACAGCGGACTCCACAGGGACACAGTCACACCACCTGAACCCAAACAGTGGGAGCGCCAGCAACCACAGGCAATTAGCACACCACTGCTGCTTGCTGAACTTCCTTTCTCCACCCTGACAGCCATAAATGTTCCGGAGCCCCTGGTGTTGGGCCTCATCGATTGCCTCATTGAAAAGGTCAATATCTTGCCCCCTGCCCACAATCTCTTCATGGCCCAGCCACTGAAGGAAGAGACTGATCTAGTGCAGCAAAGCAGACCAATTCCTCTTACAGAGACTTTTAGTGGGTATTATGCTTAACTTATTAAATCAGTGGCACTACGTGTGCATGAAGAAAGTTTTTTTGCATCAACAAAACAGTCATGAAGCCAAACTACAAAAAAAGTATAGGTGTGGCAACTAGAGCATTTCTAATGCTTGTCATACTTTTGCAGTGTAATGGCAAGGGTTCAGTCTTTGTATATTCTCATACTGTAAACATTGTGCCTTACGCAGGCTTTACTACTTTTAAATGAGTATTAAACGTAAACTTCTTAGAAGTTAGAACTCCATCCCACTATCTTGTTACTATAAGGATATATTTTAGACTCAACCGAATTTATATCCACTCCATCTGTAGTATTTGGCCGGGGGAAAAAAAAACTGTAAAGCTGTTGACGCAAACACGTACAGTGTGTCCAAAAGTCTGAGACCACATTGAAAATCCGAAAAAAAAATTTAAGTAGAAAAAATTGAGAGTTTTCAAGGACATGTTCAATATTCAAGATTCCACACTATTTCTAGGTCACTATTTCAGTTTAAGCAAATTTGTGATATTGACCATTTGTATCTCCATCTCCTTTGTAGAAAAGGTCAAAGGGTCAAGAGGTTTTCTACTTTTATCGTTATATTAAAAATTTCCAACTTTTGTGGTGTTTACCTGCTTTTCTGTTTGGTGGTTTACAAGATTTTTTTTTCCCCAGAGGGCATAATATTGCTCAATTATGTAATTCAGGTAGGATGACTGGGAAGCAGCTGACTACAAGCAGTCATGCATGACACCAGTATGCTCATCACAAAAGCAACTTTCGGTCATATTTATTCTGACTACCTCCAGAATAGCGTTTTAGGATTAATGTAGCACAGAAAGTATAACTCGGCTGCATCTATGAGCATCTTGACAGTAATTAGGTAAACTTCCACAAAACATCAATTGCAAATGACCAAAAATAGCCAATTAATTATATTGGTTAGGACGTATATAGTGAAGTTAAACTGAGAGGAGTTCACTATTTTCACTTTTTATTTTTATTTTGGGGTTTTCCCCAGCCACGGATGGCTGTGACCTTATCGGGATTCAAACTTGTGACATCCAGACTTATTACTTACTATTATTACTACTCAAACATTAGGCTGCATTTTGTGCACGTGTTTTTTTTTTTTGTTTTTTTTTTAAATATTTTGGCTAGTAGTTATTGTAGTCAGTTAAGTCACTAAGAATTTTAAATGAAATGATTTGTATTGCTGTATAAAAAAAAGGCAAATGCCAGTGCTCGATAAGGCTGGTAACACCCGTTTGAGAAAACAAGACTTCACACCTCCTGTCACCGGAAAATGTCCAAATGGCAATTTTTATTTGAAGGGATAAGTTATGAATGTTCAAAATATTTAAAAATGTTGAAAATATAACATATTTAAAATGGGTTGATTTGGATACATATAGGGTCTGGCCTGGCAGAAGCAATCAGCTTTTGGACCTATCATGATTTTGTTTCAAGGATGTCATTTTAGAGGTTCTGATCATTTTGCCATGAATGTTTTTGAAGGAAAATGCTATCATAAAAGGAAGACATTGATAAATCGATTCTCAATGAAGATGAGTAGTTTCTCAAGCTGTGTAAAATGTTTATTATATACCAGCATTTCTACACAGGACAGCAATAATTCTGGATTTGGCTATATGCTTGATTAAATACCTAAAATAAAACATGTTCTCTATACACAAGCATTTGGTTCGAATTGAACAGAGACTGATCCTCCATCAACCACGAAACAGGCTGTTCCAAACGTGTCGACTGAAATTTTCCCCCCACTAAAAGCGAAACATGCTTGTTTTGACAGGAAGTGCCAAGAACATTCGTTTTGGCTCGGAAAGATGAGCAGACTCCATACTTTGCCCTACAAGTGTGATATGCATTCTGACTGTGCTCATCTCCTTGTCACCATGGAAATGATTTCCTCACATTATTGAGATTTCAAACAGCGATGCTATAAATGTCATGTACACCATCATTAATAATATGCGGTTTTCATTTGTGTCCTGAACTTGTTGAATTATTAGGTTAATAATAGTAAAAATGGAACGATTTCTATATATGAATATTTGTACAGTAGGCCTGGAGTCTGTACAGTGATTCATGTCTGTGTTTATTGAATGCTACGCTAAAGCGGAAAGGAATACAGCATTTCATGATTGTGGTTTATTTCCTGAAATAAGTAATACTCTACATACGGCATAATATAAATAAATTGTCTGAAGCTGCTTCGTATCAGTGTCATCTCTCCAGCGGATAAATAAATCGCAGTACAATGCACTGTGTTGCTGTTTTATGTTACTTTATTTGATCTATTCAGGAACTGCTCATATCTGCATTGTCTGCAGCCACATGCAGATCATATCCATCTTCTTATCTCTGAAGTTGTAACATTTATGACCCTCCACTGGCAAAATGGCACATCGGATCTGGAGCTTTGGATTGTTTCTCTGTCCCCTCTTTGCATATTTGTGTTCGTGCATTCTCTTCAGTTTGCTGTAGAAAACTCGACAGCTAAAGCCCTCCATCCTGGCTTGCTGTATGTGTGCCAGCAAACAGTCCAGATAATCATAGTAATGCAAGCACCCTGAGCATTTATATCTCCTCTGACCACACACAAGCTCAGCTGCTGTTGTGCTGCGGATAAACAGGGTCTCCGCATAACTCAGTGCCCCCTGTAGGGAAGCTGAATCATGACAAGGTTCCACTAGATTTGATACATCAGGCAAGGATGGTGTGAAAATGTTCTGTTTTGATGGCTGAGTGTCCTTCATGGCTCCACTGGCTTCCTGTGAGTATCCAGAATTAGGGGAGGCGTTGAAAAGCTGAGAGAGGTTGCTTTCTGGTCTTGTTGAAGAGCTCTTTAAGGCTGTGGAGCAAAGCCTCAGGCAGTCTATTGGTTTCCCACAACCTGGACACATATTGGAAATGTTTACTTCCAATAACTATTGTCTAATTAGTCTCTGCATGTAAGACAATAGGTTTAACAAGGAGAAAACTGACAGTTTTTTTTACTAAGTAGTACCTTTGGATCGTTACAGACTCTGAAAAGACGTTATGTTTCTGGAATGACAGGAAAAAATGGGCTCTCATTCGCTTTGACCTTTAACAAGTCTATAAGCCTCTAATGGTAAATCCATCCAAGATATAGGCTCTTTTGCCCAAGATAGATTGCAGTTTTATTTGGTTTATTACATGCCATAGATTTTCAGTTTCCTCTCAACATGTTGACATTATAGAGAAGGATACAAGTTGCATTGTAAACAGTGTTGGTCACTGCACATAGCAGTAGTGTGGTGGAATTGTTGCTCTTTTTTTTCAATCAAGTAGCTTAAACAAGCTACATCATTTCATTATTATTATTTTTTTTAAAACATACACTTTTTTCCTTTTAAATGATCAGGTTATGCATTTTGTTTCAGATAGCTTAAATCACAATTAATTCTCAGATATAGGCTGTTAACAGGTCCGTTCTCTCAAGTGAACCTCGACTGATCATTTTTGAACGTCTTTTCTGTGCTGCGTGAAGTTAATGTAAATGAATGCATGCCGTCAGAGGTCAAGGTTATTCAGGCCAAAGGCAGCTGGATCGTCCCCAACGTCTACAATTTGTAACTACTGGATGACATGTTAAAGAGGAGATGCTATGGCTCCATGGCCATACTTCTTAAAATGTTCTAGTGTAAAATACTAATGAAAGTGAGCTGTGATGTTTTTTTTCTGATTCTAAGTCAACATTACAGCGCTGTTTCTTATGCTGCCCTATGCAGTCGGTCATAATACACCATGTCATCTTCAACACCTCTGAAGTAGTATGCACAAACTTCTGAGGAGGACTGCATGACTTAATTACATCTTTCTTCTCTATATTAGTCCTCCACTACTACTACTACTACTACTACTACTACTAAGTCGTGTCTTATTGTAAGATAATTATAATCATAATTACTGTATAATATAATGTTTTTTATTATTATTATTATTATTATTATTATTATTATATGAGGACAAATATTCAGTGATCGATTCACCACTTCAGTAAATTACAATCATGGATGTAGCTTCTAAATAGTTATGGCACTTCTGCTGCATAGCTTTTGTTTAGCTAACTACATTTATTTTTTAGCTTTAATACAACTGAACTATATTCTGAAGCATAACTTGTAGCTAGCACAGAGAGTAAACATTACCTGTTTTTGAAGGATTTCTGCTCCCATTGTCCATATTGCATGTCTTTTCTTTGTACTGTCTCTCTGGAAGACCTTTCAAGATGTCAGGCTCTAATAAGGCAAAGACAGACATAATCAATAATGGCTAAGACAGTTAGGGACAGACCACTGACCATCAAGAATAAATGAAGTACGCTGAATGACTGCATTATTGTTCTGGGCCAGTCTGCCGGATACAGCCTAATTCCGCACTAAATTACTCCGTTAATGGAGATTTTTTTTCCACTGAAAAGGCTTTATAGTGAAGCACAGCAAAAAGTCTGTCTGTGAAACCACTCTGCAGCTTTCAGATATAAAGGATGCAAATCTATGTTCCACCCTTTAAGATGTTTAAAACCCCTAAAAATCTATGAAAAATTGAAAAACTGTAAAACTGAAAGAGGGTGCCAATGGTAAATTTAGAAGGCAGATTTAGAAGGTGCACCCTTAGTTTAAGCAAGCAGGAAGAGGCAGGCAGAGTGAAAAGGACATGTAAAAAGGAAGAAATAGGGTGTGGAATTGAAGCTGATAATGCAATCACAGCCCTTGAGAGTTGTATCAAACATAATGGACTAATAGGATGGCATAGAAAGACCACAGAACATCGTGTTGTCCAAAAGCTTTCACTGACATCTACATTCGACATTAATTTGAAGGAGGCTTTAATGCAGCTCAGAGAAGCAGAAGAACAGTAGAAGCTGCTGTCTGAAAAGCTTTTGAGAGAGAGCACAAGGATGGGATGAGAAAAGAATGGCTATTTATAGTTGCTATAACATAAGTGATAACAAGAGCTAACTGATGTTTAAGATTGTTCCACAACATTAAAGGTAACTATAAATGGTTCAAATGTATGATGTGTCATTCTTTAACTAAATAAAATTGTAATAGCTGGCAAATTGCTGTGGTGTAAGGACATACCACTTTGGGACAATTATGGAAAATAATCAACTTTCGGACAGCATCCCTATTGATTATTTTCCTACAGTGTTTTATTCCATACTTAAATACTTCAGGCTAGTTGATTTGTTAAACTGGAACAATGATATCTTCTTGCTACTCGAAAATATATGGAAACTAACGGCTGCCTTTAAATGAATCTTGCTTTTGAGTGACTAACTCTTTTTCCTGTAATCAGATTACTTCAGTGTAGGTAAACATTTTATTTTTGCACATATAAACACACTCACTGTCACTACTGTTTATCAACCTAGAGTACTTGCCTGCAGTAAGCCATCAGAGAGGCTGACCTGACCGTGATTACGTCCCCCGATGTCGACAAAGGGGTGTGAATACAAGAATAAAGGTTGTTGATTTTTAAATGATCACAGACATAAAAAATAAAAAAATAAAATAAAATAAAATAAACACGCCACAAAATTATTCTTTCCATTAATAATAAAACCATATACTTACAATGGAATCTTTACTCAACAATGTACATTATAGTGAAATATACATTATGCTATAACTTGTTACCTTTTCAACCATTAACAGTACTCTAGTTGAAAGCAGTACTCCGCTTCCTGTTGCTGTTTAATTGTTTTGCCTCCTTGCTGCTATGGCAACTAGAATTTTGTGTAGAAGTCCAAATGCTTACTCTATTTAATGACTGTGTAAAATGTCTAGTTTACAGCAAACAAGTGTGACATTTACACTCATATTAAGCAACTTTAACAGATGCTACATTAAAGAAACGTGATTAATGCAGAAAAGAATATCCCTGATTCACAGGTTATACGGTTCACCTCATACTGAAGGTGACGAATCTGCTGCCTTTGAAGCAACTACATTAAATGGCAGACTATACAAAATTCCTTTTCAGTGTTTTCCTGCATATACATCCACTAAGTCAAAATACACATTTCCAGACAGCATGGAGCTGACCAAAGAAAAGAAGGTAAATCAGCGTTATCAGTGATGGAACTTAGACGGGTCCCTCAGTCAACTTCAGTTTTCATCATTTGAAAGAGGAGAGAGGTTCGGGGTGTGCGCAGAGCCTGTTACACAACACATGGCACGTAGGCGAGCAAGCTGCCTCAATATCAAAGCTCCCAAATGGATCATTCTGAAATGTGAGCTGTGTTTAGCACAAAGATCATTTCCATTTCTAACTGTAGTTTTCTTATGCTACAAACCGATGCATTATGGGTATAATCTTGTTTGGCATCACAACGCATTAACACAGACAGGTACGTTCTTTGAGAGGTTGAAGCCCACCAACACCTTGAATTTAGTGCAACACTCAGACAGAAGCAGAGCCTTGTTTTCAGTAGAGAGGAAGAAGAGGTTCTTGGCCCCCTCTGTTGAAAGCCCCGCAGTGTGTTCTGTAACAGATCAGCAATGGGGGGCTGCTTATCCCGACACCACCATCCGAGTGTGAGGCGGATGGCATCGAACAAAGGAGACCCACGCAGTGTGTGAGATACCAGCAGACGCGCGTCATGAATGAGTCATGAGGAAGGACTGCAGGGCACAAGCTGCACATGTTTCAACCTCGAAAACTCAGTGCAAATGAAGACTCAAACCACACACAAGCACACTAAAGACTAGGTAAAAATAGTACAACAGTAAAGGAATGCGAGAAAGAAACCTATTAGGAGCTTTTCATGCAGTTGTTTTTTTTCCCCCCTCCTGTACGTCCTTCTCTCTTTCCATCTATGGCAGCATAACCACGGTAAAATATGCACTCGTACTAAACTTCAGAGAAAATGTCAGCAGAGTCGAACAATGTTAGCAGCCTTCTATCCTCACAACCAATTTGCAAAAGAAAAAGCATGTGTGAGTGAGTGTAAGAGGAATCTCAAAAGTATGCTGTAGATGCAAAGGTTAGTGTTTCTCAAAAAAAACATGGGCAATATGGATGTTCTCTGTTCTTGGTCAGACCAAAAACAAAACAAAAAAAAAAAAGGAGCAATTCAGGACTGCAACATGTTACTGAAAGGGTTTTTTTTTTTTTTTAATTTTCAAATAATTTCGCTCATGTTAATTTCATAATACAAAACTGATAGAACAAAAATGTTCTCCTTCACATAGACAAACACAAATTAGACATTTGATGGAATTAAATGATTAAGTTCAGATATGTTAAGGTCACTTAAATAACAGCATCCATCACCTGAATTTACTCTTGCTACATATTTCTCCATTTCAGATCCTACCCAGATGAAAGTTTCCCGATAAATAAAAATGTAAGAAATCCAAACTTTGAAGCAGCGATGCTTCCACTGTGATACTAGTTCACATAAAAGTGCACAAACAAAACCTGTCAAAAGCCCTTAACAAAATCAACTAGATTAGATTGTAGCTAATTCAATAGCTACTTCAGAATCAGACATTGTGGACATGTTTAATACATGCTTAATAAATTGTATATTTCAATTTAACGAATCATACAACAATGTAAAGTTACATGAATTTGATTTGTAACAGATCATAAGACACCTCTTCGGGAGATCAGCATTACAGGCAACTGTCCAGAGGTTGGATTTCTTCTCACCAGCTGATCGATCCTGCAGCGTTTTGAGACTTGATCGACGGCACAAGGTCTTTCAGTGCTCCAGTGTAAATCCACAGATAAACAATCTGACAACCACCTGTTTATCCCTGGAAGTTTTATGAACATCTGTGTAGTATCTCAAAGGTCAGTCGTCGGTCTGAATAAATAGTTTCTGATATGTTTAAGTCTGTAAACTACTAATGTGTGTAACTCATTAATTTAATCCAAGTTAGGCACATGTTTAAACTTCAAAATATTATTAAGCAACTTTCTGTCTCAGACCACAGAAACCCTTTAGAACCAGATAAGGCACTTCGGCTGTTCCTTGATGCACGAGATCAGTTATTTATAATAGTAAACTGCATTAATAAATATTCAACATGGACGAACAAATGTTAAAACAGAGCCTACAGCATGTACTGACCAATCATTGTCACTTATGGCTTCTTCATTAACAAGTATCTGAACATTAACTCAACATAATCAGGTTTGTATCCATACACGCCACACCATCCATCACTGAGCACATCACAGAGTAGAAATGAGTGTAAAACTTTGTATTTAGCCATTAAAATCTGTTCCTCTAAAACAGTAACAGCTCATCCATGCTCCATTTTCATCAGCAGATCAGCATATTCATAAATACATGCTTCTATACTGATCAAGCCATCAATCTGAACTACGGCAATCTGAGATGTTTAAACCAGCTTCAAGTGAACAGTGTTTGAAAGAACATGGAGGACACAGAAGAAAAACACAGAAGGAAAATGGAGGAATTGGCACCATCAAGCGGTTTGTAATGAGTATTGCAATAGTGCTACAGCCTGTACTACTGCAGACGCTCAATACTCTAACCAGCCAAAAAATGTTTTGAAGTGACCTAGCTACCAAAAACAAGTGGCTGATTGGTAATGCCACTATCTGTATCTATATCCGTTTACTACTCCAAATATTCATTTCTGTATTTGGATTTATACCTGAAGTGGGCATGGTCTAAACCAATAGGTTTTTTTTTTAAACAAATATGAACCAACCACAAACAGTTCCATGGAACACTACAAAAAAAAAATAATAATAAAATAAATAAAAAAAATAAAAAACAAAAAACAGAGGTAAAAAATACCTGCACTGCCAGTATGTAGTAAATAAACACAGCAAACACATTATGTGACGTGGTCTTTGTTTGTCCGGCGCGGTTTTGTCCCATGCCTTTTTTTTTGTTGTGTTCTACATGATCCCAGTCCTGTTACACAACTTTAGTCTCAAGCAGATGTCCTGTGAACCAAGCTTTCTTAAAAAAAAAAAAAAAAAAAAAAAAAATGAATGGTTCTCCTGCTATTCATACATGTATTCCTATTCAGTTACATGCCTAATTGCAAGATTATCCCAGAAACACTAGGCATGAGGCAGGAACACACCCTGAACCAGTCCATTGGAAGATATCATACATACACATTCACACGCTCATTAACATTTAGTGGCAATTTAGCATAGCCAATCAAACTGCAGGATTTCGGGAGGCGTAAGGAAATTGGAGAACCCAGTTCAAACATGCTGAATGTATAAAGGGGTTGAATATATATCGGCCAGCAACAGTGAGCAGTGAACAGTGAATCACTGCTCCAAATCCATCAACGCTGCAGCAATCATTTTTTGTTAAATTATAAATAAATAACGAGTGAATCGTCACTTCCTAACATCAAAATGAAGAGAAAGACAGCATAGAATCTCGTAGATCACCACAAATCTGCCTCAGTCAGATACCCTTTCAAGCTCTGGAGCAGTAGAGAAGGTGCTTTGCTATTAAACCGATGTCCTCTCCTGAAAGAACCACTGCTGGTGGGCTGAACCGGTGCACGGACGGAGAGCAGGACCAGGACTGCCGTTGTCTACCTTCTGCAAGGCCTCAACACACTTCTGAGTCTGGACATGGTACAAAGTCCCATCCTATTAAAGGAAAGGACAAAGAATACTGGCTGTAATACCACTGTTTCAAGAAAATCAGCAAAGTTGGTGAACACAGATGCAAACAACAATATTTGATTATCACAGACAAATTAGATTTCAGCAAATTTAGTGCAGAACTTACAAAATTTAGAACAATAGAACATAGAAAAACATATGCTTCCATCCAGATTCCATCCCATTTTTACTTCTGAAAGACACTGCCTCTCTAAGATACTCTTTTTATACCCAATCATGTTACTGACCTGCTGCCAGTTAACTTACTTGGTTGCAAAATGTTCTTCCATCTGTTTCTTTTTAGTAACACTTACTTTTCCAGCCTTTTGTTGCTCCCATCCCAACTTTTTTGACACGTGTTGCGGCCATCAAATTCAAAATTACCATATTTTTTCAGTTTAAACATTTGATATGTTTTCTATGTTCTATTGTGAATATCATATGCTTTTATGAGATTTCCAAATCATTGCATTCTGTTTTTATTGACATTTTACACAGTGTCCCAACTTTTTTGGAATTGGGGTTGTAAACAAAATATTTAAAAAAATAAAATAATAAACATGACCATGAAAACTATGTTGATATTTATACCCACATTTATTAATACCCTGCAAGTGTTTTTGCGGTCTCGTTTGTTAAACCGGCTCAACTACCTAATGTGATTTCTGCATTTTGTGACATTTCTGCCTTGTTTTGTTTATATTCTTAAAGTAAAACAATTTATTCAAAAAGCTACACACTAGCATAAACAGAGGCTGTTTGTTGCATTTTAAATGAGAAGCCCTGCAGGGTTCGCCGACGGCACCTCGTTCCATCAGTTAAGGAATAACAGGGCTGAATGTCAGTGTTTTTGTTCTTTCTCTCTGAGACCGCTCCAAGGCCTCAGGCCTGCTCAGACACAGGCACCAGCGCAATCCAGAGTTTCACAGTTCCCCTTATAAAGCCGACACTGGTCTCCTTCTGCACTGCAATGGTTGCCTTATTGGGTCACTCTGAGCTCAATCACAGGAACTGACTTCACAATGTTGAGAAACAGCATCCTGTCATATCCAACCAGCTGTAAAGCTATTAATCAGCATATGGTCAGCAAAACTGATCTGAGCATTCTCATGACAATGAGTTTGCTAACGATGTTCCCAAGTGTCTTTTCTAAATATTCACTGCAGTTTCAGAAATGCCAAGCTGCTCATTACTGTGACCATATATAAACAATCAAACGCCTGCTGAAGCTAATTCAAGTTCCACACGCCTCCTGCTGTTTTCCAACGTTCCATGCTTTTTTTCCCTCATGCCACAGCAATGGTGGCGAGTGACTCACGTCTCACCTCTCTGAGCACAAACTTTTGGTCCTCGGGGACGGGTTGGTGGGGTTTTCGGCACAGATTAACGCTGAGGAAGGTGGAGATGGGATCGGCCACGGCACAGCCTGCGGGCTCCCTTGTGTTGTAGTGGATTTCGTTGTTTGTAGAGTACTCGAAAAACTAGCACACAGAAAGAACAGATACATGTGAAGTAAACATTAGGATTCAGAGTTTCACTGACACCAAGGCATCTATTAACCAGCAGAACCACAAGTTTTTTTTTTAAATGACCGAATTTGATCAATTGTGGTGTTCTCCGATATGACGAGCACAATTTCTAAAGACATAGAAGAGAGAGAAGAAAATTATAAAGAGATGGAGATTTACAGTGGAAGCCAATTCTGCACATATTGTGGAAATTTTTCAAAAGCCTCCTACCTGGTTTTGGCCCATGCCATGGCATGGATACAGAATGATCCTGTGGCCTGCCACATTGTGGTCACTAGGTGGATTGTAGTCAAAGCAATAGTTAACCATTCCTCGATTCTTCAGCTGGAAGTAAGATGAGAATGAAGGGGGGGAAAGAAAAAAAAAAAAAAAAAAAAAAAAAAAAAAAGGTAAGAAAGAAGAGCGAGCAGCCATACTTATAAAGTAAAAGAGATACATCCTTGGTCACGTTACCATTCCAAACATGCCAGGTCGATCCTCTGGGACATGGATGTCTGGATAGACATTCTCCAGGAACCACTTAAAGTCCTTACAGCGAAGACGCATCCTTAGCTTCCTCCTGTCCGTCACGTCGCCAAAGGCCTCCTAGAAACAAGAACTATGAATTTCACGACAATGCTTGAACATATCAGAGACTTACATCAAAGTGCAGCGCATATATAGCTCCTAAAATGTGATATGAACGTCATGCATGTTATAATGAACTCTTACTTAAAATGATAGGTTTTCTTCTGACATGATGATTGTTTCAAGGGAGAAAAAAAACCTGCATAGTAATAATGTTCCTAAGCTGCTATGAGTCAATTTGACAATCATTTAATAGTCATTTACAGTAAGTCTCCGGAGCACCGTCTCCGGGGTGTCAGGTCAGAATTAGAGGGATATTTGCAAGCATTCATCATAAGCCAGCTCAGACATTTTAAGGCATGATATACATCTGATTGCATCATGATAGACAGGAGATTCAACCAATCAAGGAGGACAGAGAGTGTTAAGAGTGTGAGATCTTCATTGTGGAGTTTGTATTGTTACCCAGTAGCTAGAGAACTAGCCAGCTACTGACTAATAGAAGGTCTCTCTGTGCTTCTCTGTATTTTATATTTATAAACTCTGTTATATCAGGTACAAGTGAGTCACTTAGGGTGTCCGCTTGCCCTTGATGTGGAACATTTACTGCTTTGTGTGTTTTGGCTCACATGCTACAATCCACTTCATGCCTAGTGTGTTTGAAAAGCTAAAGAACAAAATACACAGATAAGATAACAACAACAACAACAATAATAATAATACACACTGCATTGCATTTATGTCTATTGGCATCGAACCCCGGTATAAATTCACCCACAGCTTGCCAAGGTGAGCCAGCAGAGGAGCACGCTGTGAGATTACAGCAGAGAAACTGAGGTTTAACTAGTTAATCTGTAATGCTGAGGAAATGCAGTAGATAATTATCTCCTCAGAGTCACGAATGCCACACTAAAGAGCTTGTCAGTACAGCAATGGTGTCATTACTATTCAGACTAATGCATATTATGATGACCTGAATTCTCACCAAGTGTGTGCACTCACAGTCATGAGAACAAAAATTTACAGGCCAACTTTATTAAAAAAAAATAATAATAATCAAACTGACAAACTATGCAATTCATAATGTTAATTGACAAACTACTCAAGATGGGAAACAGTTTTAAAATAAATAAATTCTACAAAAATCCCTGTCAGACCCCCCCCAGTCACCGAGTCCATCACCAACTGAGCTCCTACAGGATGAACAGGATGAACCCATTGGTCCAAACTGGACCCCCCCAAAAAAAAAGGAAGAAAAAAAATTCTGTTAGGAAGCAGCTGCAAAGTGAGGGTTTTTTTGTGTGCAATTCTTCTGTCTTAGCATTCACAAAGAACTCTAAACTGTTCTCCAAAAGTTATAGAGTCAAAGAGTCTATGAAGCTCATCGTCACAAGGCTGAACAGTGTGTGGACAATTATTTCTTTTGTGAATTGAGTGCAAAGGCAAATAGAAGTTTTTTTTTTTTTTCCTGTCAGTACATCACTGCAAAACACAAACTCACGAACAAAAATAAAAGCAATTCAGACACAGAGGGATACATTCCATAAAATCACAATAAGCAAACATGCTGTAGAAGCCAGCTGTGTGTTTTCTCCACGCAGCTTGTGCAGATCAGCTATTTTCAGAAACAGAATTGATAAAGAAAAAGACACATTTTCAAAACAGCCAACATTGTGTTTCCTACAAAGAAAGGGCAGTTTTACCACCATGATGATGTGCACGAATACTCCTGCAGAATACATACTCAACTCAATATTCATGCATGGGAATATGGTGTTCCATGCATTTCCAGATGCATAGAAACACACATGTTGGTAGAAAACATCTTTTTTTGTCTGTATGAGTTCTACATACAATTTTAAGCATTTAAAAATGTTGAGAATAAGAATAGCACACTGTATCTGACTGTAAAAGTCAAAAATCAAAGACAAACTCAAAAATATGGACTTAACAAGAAGAAAAATTCACAGATGTCTCTGTTAATTGAGCACTATCAGCATAATAAGAAACCAGGTAACAGAATTGTATAATGCTAAAACACAAATTGGCACATTTTTTACAGTGTATAATTTGCCAAGGAACACTGCAGAGAAAAACTGCAGAACCTGGGGTGTGTGATGAACACTGTTATTAGATGCGTGAATTTCAGTCTCAGACAGTCTCGTGTTTTTGAGTTAAAAAAAAAAAAAGGTGTTTTCTTTATAT
>JANDJT010000141.1:3158435-3181004 GCA_024331685.1 Stegophilus panzeri | reverse complement strand
ATAGCCTACAGAGGCCTAAGACAAAGAATAATGACAAAAGGAAGCATGGTTATGTAGGGCCTTATAGGTTAAACAGAGCTGTTTGTACTGCATGCAGTTTAGGAGGCGAACAAGAAAAACATCATGTAGGCTCACTGGTAAACATTCAAACAGACTCAATAGGAAATATGAAGCAATAACTTTTAAAAGGGCATGTGAAAATTGTGGAAAGACCAGCTCTGGCAAAGGGGAAAAGGGAACAGAGAGACACTGATGAAGTGTTTTGGGATAGAAAACCCTGCTAGACAGGTAACTTAACAAATGTGTAATTGTACGTCACATATTGTGCGTTCATTGTGCATCAATGGTGCATGTAACAAAACAAAACAAACAAAACAAAACAAAAAAAAGAAACACAATGCGTGCATGTAACGCAACACTAAAGCAAACAGTGGAGGAAGTATATTGTGACATGACATGTCCACAACAGTCAGAAATGTTTGTGAGTATTAACAATCACCAATTTCCCTATTACAATAAAGCATTTGAGAAGATGAAATGCGTCAAAAATACCTGTATTGCATACCAACCTCTTGAATTCTATAGTTTTGAGACTCACCTTTGAAACACTGTTCATGACAACAATCACAACAATGGCAGAACGTTTAAAGAGAATCTTGCCTGTGTGCTTAACATCTATATGCTGCTGCACAGAGACAAATATGGCAGGAAATCTTGCAGGTCAACATGAAAACCTGACAGATAGGGATGCATCAACGTGTCATCTAGTTACTATGCAGTACATAAGGAATGCAGGTGATTTACAATGATGCTTACTTCCCTGGTGCGTCTGAAAGGTCACAAGTCAAACATAAACCACTTCAGTACAGTAGTGCTGTGGTTCAAAGCCAGCCACACAGATAGACAGATAAATAAAGAAATAGCGCTTCCCCTGTGTTTAAGTGTACTGAAATACCAGCTATAACAAAAACCATGTCAGTTATTGAGTACAAAGGCAATACACACCTTAAGATCAGACCACATGCTACACTCAAGTTGCTGTTTCATAATGCAAAATATAATCGTCGCTGGGTAAAGGTCAGATTAGGATCAGGCCACAATTTCAGAATTATTTATACAGAAATCCAGATAATTGTTTTTCTTTTTAAGAAAGAAAGCAATCATGAAAAGGTCTGAAGAGATCTTGCATACGTTATGCACATCAGCTTAAACCTAGCAAAGGCATATTGTAATAAATGGCTTTGCAAATATTTTAGGCAAATAGCTGCCTAAAACAGATACAGTTGCTTACAAAACTGAGATATCAGAAGTGCTTTTCTTTGTAGTCACCATTTATACACTTGTTAAAATAAATCCAGCTGAACTGTGATCAAACTAGCAGAGCACACAGGGATTGTACAAAAGTACATGAAGTGAGGTTTAACCTTTAAAAGAGATTTAAGAGATAAGTACAATATCACTATTACAAATTGGAGTATAGTCTCTCAATATGTGACTGCTTAAAAGAACAAAAAAGGGTACATGAGACAGGATTATAAAGATCCTGAAATGAAGCTTTACTGTTCTATAATTCTTATAGATGATGTTGCCTGAGAAAGAGAAAGCAGAATCCATAATACTGAATGCTGACCCATAGCAAGTGCACTGAAAAGAAAAGAAAAAAAAAAAAAAAAAAAAACAAGCTGAGAAGAGCCATTACTTTGAGCACTACCCTTCAAAATAGCTGAACCCAGCAGTGGCATCACAAACAAAATCCTCAGGCAGGACCAAATATTCTAACCATTCTGACACAGACATAAAAACACCCACACAGTGCCACCTCATCACCTCTCAAATATGAGGAATGATTACGGTATGGCATTGCCATCATCATGCAAGACTTCTTTGCACAGGAAATGCAGTTAGAAGCAAGGAAGCTGGTTCGTGTGAATGTGTATGCTCAGCACACATTCCTGCCACCTCAGACGCTGTGGAGTGCTGAGCTATGGCCCACAGAGGAGCACTGCACACGTTGTTTGCAGGCGACAGCTGTTGGAAGCAGAACCCAGTTGGAGCTATTTAGCAGCACTGAGTAGTGATGGATGACTTCCCCTACTGATGAGAAGAAGATGATTCATCAGAGTGCAATGGCCAAACGACCAGCTGGGTGCCCGGGTACCATAAAAGCAGATGCATAATAATTTATAATTGTGACTGGGCCTTGGTTTTATTTCTTTATTTATTTTGAAGCAGTTCACTAGGAACACAGGTTTTTACACTGAATAAAGTAGTTGAGGTTCAACACACACTGGAGTATCAGATTGCTGACATTTTTAGGCCACAACTGCACAATGAATAGGAGGTTAGAGCTGAAAATGTATAAGGCTCAACATAGTGGTGGGTTGTGTACCAGATAAAAATGTCAAATTTGTCAACAAGTACAGATTTTCAATAAGGACATACCAATCCAATACTAAGCGCCAGTACTAGAGCTGATCCTTGCCTGAAGCTCTGGATTGATTTTGGATCCGAGTTGACATTTTCCGACCGGACCCACTGACTGTCTTATGTTCACACACGTTATGTTGACGGACATAACACATATCTTGCATGTCAACATAAGACACATCTATTAATTTCATTCATCTTCAGGAACTGCTTTATCCCGGTTGTGCATGGATCCAGAGCCTATCCCGGAAACATTCAGTGCAAAGTGGGACAATTCCAGCCCCAGGATGGGACTCCAGACCATCATACAACACCATGTGCACACACATTCACACCTAGGAACAATTTTGCATAACCAATCCAGCTACCTGAGGGGTATTCCAGAAAGCAAGGTTAATTTACTGTCACAAACCCTAAACTATCAGTTGATTAACCAAAACCTTACTCTGGGTTCTCCGGTTCCAGAACACTGGTTAGGAGTTAGTTCAATCAACCTCCGATTGGTAACTCAGAGTTAATGCACGCACACGGTGAGTACACACACACACACACACACACACACACACAGAATCTTGACAGTGTAAAAAATTGTTTGCAGTTGTCCTGATTAAAAATATTTGGTCTGTGTATGTATTAAAGACATTCATAATATCACTTAAATTGAATTATCATTCTGTCTTCCTGCAAAGGAGCTGTAGAACATCCATCTTCAAAGGCAAATTAGAAAAAGTGATATGGAGATGGACCTTCTACAACTTCACAATGTAGGGACAAAAAGGTGAACATAAAGGCCAGGCTTGAAATTGAATTGCTGAAGCACTGGTTAAAGGTGGACAAAGTATTTGCTTACTGATTATTATTATTCTGTCAATTATTGTTGAATGACAGACATTCGAATTTATTGCTTTACCAATTACAGGAAATAAAGAAACAATGAACCATACTCAGCTGTTCACTTAGTGAACACGCATTAGTCATTTAATTAGAACTGATTTTGGCGGACCACACCTTTTGAGTACAAGGCGTACTGTACACTACATCCAGTCCTACACCCAGTTGCCTTTCCCACATGCTCTGAATCACCCGTTATACATAAAACGCCCTCTGGCAAAAAAAAAAAAAAAAAAAAAAAAGCCAATGCATAATATGTGCTCGGTGTTCAGCGCTGATCCACGATGCAAGGTTTTAAAAGGTTTGTTAAATAAATTAACGTTTCACATGTATAATGTTAACGCTCCCGAAATATTCATCTGGATATAAAAAAAAAAATTTAATCTATACGTGGTCTTATCACCCTCTCACAGCGAAAAAGATTTAGTATAATCCGTGCTTCCTCATCCACAGGATATTCTTCAAAAGGGCACGCTATGCTCCGTCAGCTCTCTGAAACAAACTAACCCTGAGAGAGTAACCTGCTATGGCTACTTACATACCCTGAAAGATACCTTCGTTTTTGGAACTGAAAGCTGAGGTTATCTGTTAACTCTGAGTAAACTTTCCCAGGTAAGTAGCATAACCGGATTTCTGGAAATCCGTTACCCTTATGGGGTAGTTTTAGGGTTAACATGCAAACATGGGAAAAACATGCAAAACTCCACACAGACTGTAACTAGAGTTCAGGATCGAACCAGAGACCCTGGAAGTGTGGCATATAGGACACAGCTTATCTTAAATCACACTGCCGTCACACCTCGCAGCTATAACCTGGGTGAAAACATGAACTAACTGAACAGTGTGTTCGTTTCATGCTGCATCAACTTACACCCACAGGTTTGCACTATTTTCATTTAACAGCACGGTCTGTTGTGGGTTTTTTCCATATTCAAATTTTCCTGTCACAACATACCAATGAGGGGGAGGAGAGCACTCGTCTTTCTTTAAGCACTGACAGACTCCAACACTACTCAAGGTCAAACGAAAGACATACACACTGCCAGAAAAATGTCACTTCTCACCTTTGTAATCGTACACTGAGCTCAGAGAATGTCACCTCAGAACTGCAGTGAACTCCGTGCTGACTGTCACTCAATATGTTCACAGCTTCTGTGAATACATGTGTGGCTAAGCCAAGCATCTGTATCTTATTTCTCAGAGACCTTGTAATCAATCAGGGTCTGTTTACACTGTTGTTGAGCTGTCATTTAGAGGACTCGAATGTGATAAATGGGACGGAGGAAGCTGGGAGGAAACAAAGGGATGCAAAGCCACAGCAAGTACATATTAATAACAAGGACAGTGAGCATACCAGGCGAGCGTGGGGGTTGCGGTGGTAGTACAGCTCCTTGTAGTTGTCCATCCAGACCTCTGCTGCCCGCACACTGTTGGCCAGAGCCTTGCTCCGCGAATAGGGGGCCTTTTTAGGGAAGACATGGCCCACATGGGAACAGGGATGGATCTCTAAACTCCCTCCACACTGCCAGATCTGGAAAAAGCAACACCATAAGGAAGAAATTAGTCTCAAACAATGCAAATGAGGATCATTCTGGAATTTCCCACCGGGGATTAATAAAATGTTCTCATCATACAATGAGAACACCCGTGTCTGGTGAAGTACGGAGATGGCTGCTAAAGACTGATCATGTAAAAGATAAGATGACCTAATTGAACTTAATAAACAATGCATACCAATTAAATTACTAATATTTACTAATTAAACTTATTGCATAATCCAAATAGTCTGTGCAAAAGTTTTAGGCACATGCAAAGAAATAGTGTAAAGCAGAAATGCCTTAAAAAATAATAGGTTTCTACATTAAAAAAAATAAATACATATAATAAAGCGTAAACAGTAATAAAGGCTTTGGATAAAATTTGTGCCTAACCATTCTGCACAGTACTGTTCCATGCACATGCTTTTATGTAAAACAGAAGTACTGAGAAAGGTTCTGCGCAGAAATATCAGGTAATGAATGAATGAATGAATGAATGAATGAATGAATCTGTTTGAGGTAAACTATTTCCATCCAAGATATTATCCAAGAATTCTGCAACTTTTTGGATATTGAATCATAATGGTTTGACCATCAGTAAAGTAATTAAAGCAGATACAACTTTCAACGTTTATTTTTGAAACATAAGTGAAATTTTTCTGGTGTAAAACCTCTCACATACATTAAATTCAGTGTCATGTAAATAACATTTATACCACTAACTAATTATAACCAAGTAAATTAAATTTTTTATTTGCGAAAATTTTGAACATCATGATATGAAGAAAAATAAAACTACATTATAGCCAAATGCATGTGGACACCTGACCTCCACCCATACGTGGGCCTGCCACAAAGTCTGAATCACTCAATTAACTTTTTGGATAAATTGGAACCCTGACTGTGCTCCAGGCCTTCTCACCAGACATCAGTGCCTGACCTCACTTATGCTTTTTGTGGCTGAGTGGGATAATCCCCACAGCCACGTTCCAAAGTACAGTATAAAGATTTCCCAGAAGGGTGGAGGCAGTTATACCAGTAAAGGGGGACCAAGTCCTATATTAAAACACACATGGTTTTGGAAAAGGATGTTGTGATGGACAGGTGTCCACATACTTTTTGCTATATAGTGTATTTACATTTACATTTATTCATTTAGCAGACGCTTTTATCCAAAGCGACTTACAAATGAGAAAATACAAGCAAATGTATCATGTTGCGATACTTTTATATATCAGCCAATCAGCTACTTGTAAATGTAACACTGGAGTGGTCATTGTTATAATAGCATAATGGTATTTGTAATGCTTAAATACTCATGACAATTTATCATGATACTGATATCACCATATAGCATTATTACAAATTATGTAAGGTAAATAGGTAATATAACCCCATCTTTGACTGATGTGCTATTACAGATACACCATCAAATAAACATTTGTGAAGATTTCCTTGAACAGAGCTGATGGAAACAGAACCATTGGATAGACAAACAGTAATGTACGGATTTAAAAATAAAAAATAAAATAAAATAAAATAAAATAAAATAAATAAAGCACGGACTCACTCTGAATGAGAACTCCAGGTTCTCTCCTCCCCACACCTCCATCCCTGTGTCATAAGTACCCAGGTAATGAAAGTACCTCTTGCTGACTGCAAACAGACCTCCAGCCATGGTCGGAGATCTAAAACAAGTAGGAAAACGTTAAACTACTTATCGGGCTGTCCATATTCGTGGATTCCTGTGCCAATTAATGCCAATATTGTAGTACTGTTTAGAGAGGAAGAAAAATAAAAAACAGCCATTATTAGATATACTATTCAAAATAAACAATACATTTTACATGTATGCTATTATTTATTGCCAGTTAGGCAAATTTCAGTTGTGAATATAGTGCTCACAGTCTACATCAAGGCATTTTGTAGATATGCACAAATGAAAAGAAAATTTTAGTGCCATTTACACTACCCTTAAAGAGAAAAGAGGCACTGTTTACACTAGGGGTGTAAATTTATACCAGTATGTGTACGTAGTGCTTCAAATATCCATATCTGTATCCTGATTCTTTGTTTGTTTCTTTCTCTCTCTCTCTCTCTCTCTCTCTCTGTTGATAACTATTGATATGTGACTGTTTTTTAATCCCACTCATGCAGGGTTTTTTTTTAATCTACCTGGTACTATTTCCCCATAATATAATACAATATAATATACAATACATGATCACTGGTAGGTGAAATTACAGCTTAAATAGCAACTGCCAACACAGGCAGATAATACAAATGCAAACTACCACACTTAACACAATATTAAAATGAAATCTCACACACAGCATGACAAGGCAAGCAGAGCTTCCTTACAACTTGTTTGTTTGCACTGAACTATCTCTTTTGCTTTATTTACCAATTCAAGTAGGTTCTATTAACCTGCAGACTACATTTTAACCTTTGCGCTAGCGGTGGTCTACAGAGTTATGCACCTGATGACATCAGTAGGGGAGTGTCTGCGTTTCTGCTCAATTTCAGGAACTGAGTGCCATGTGAAAACCAGGCGCCAGTCAAAGCCACCGATCTGAGGCTCTCCGGAGTTGCCCAAATACTGGAACGTGTTCCAGTCAATCACATCTATTACAGGACAGACGACAGCACTGGGTTCCTCCTTTATTCTGCACAACAGGGAGATAGGGACATGAAGGTTAGCACATTGATTGGTTGGTTGAATGGACTAATGGATGGATGGATGGATAGAATGATGGAGGAGTTGGTTGGTTGATTGGACAGAATGATGATTGGATGAAAGTATAGATGGACTGAAAGATGGATGGATGAACGATGAACTGATAAATTGATGCATGGATAGATGGATGGTTAATCGGTTGGTTTGATAGATGGATAGAATGATCCGTGGATAAAAGAATGGATAGATGAATGAATATTTAGTTGTTTGGTTTAATGTATGTAGGTATATAAGGATGGTGGATGGATGTATCTTTGCATGTATTTATGTATGCATGTATGAATGGATGGATGGACAGATGGACAGATAAAAGAATGGTTTCTTAGATGGGTGGGTGGATGGAGCACTTACCTGTGGAGCAGGGGCTCCAGCCAGCCCTCATGACACTCACAGTGACAGTCCAGGAAAGTCAGCACATCACCTGTGGCTACAGTGGCGCCCAGGAGTCGAGCTCTGACCAGCCCCTCTCTCTTCCTGGCTCGGATCAGACGTACTTTCCTCAGATCAGCTATGTAGTTCTCCAGAGGCTCCTTCAAATGCTCTAAAGGAGCACACAGAAGAATTAACACAAGAATACCAAGTACCCCGGTTTCAAAAAGTTCCAGGTGTGATCCTACACTTGGTAGGATCTAATAAACATGTTGATAAAAACCTAATCAAAACACAACTGGTCAAGAAACAATGCCAATTTTCAGATATAAACATCAGTAATGACATTTACATAACACTTTATCTGAAGCCTTAGTGTAGGGGGTCCTCCATACCTCTGTCACTGTAGTCATCCACAAGGATGACCTCATTCAGTAGAATGTCAGGTGAGGTTTCCAGCACACTGTGCACTGTGCGCAGTAAAGTAGACCAGGCCTCATTGTAGAAAGCAATCACTACTGAGGTGGATGGCAAGCTCCGGTAGTCATACTTCAGATTTTTGCATCTGAGGATAGAAGTTAGGAAGATACAAACATGGGGAGAGAGAGAGAGAGAGAGAGAGAGAATCGTTGATTCTTGCAAATACATGACTTTTTTGGATTACTTTGCAAATCTGAACAATAAATGTCAATAATGCTATATAAATGCAATTTATATTTTATTTTACAGTAAGTTTATCATCACTATAACAAATTTGCATTTATCTAAACATTCTTACAAATTCTAGGGTTTGCCCCACCCTGGCTTACAATGATGTATGATGGAACATAACTGTCATAATAAATATTCTGTTAAATGACATAACTTATAAAAAAAAAATTGACAACCTGTATGAGACAATATTTAGATTATTTCAGAAAACAAACACTAACAGGAATGCAAATTAGCTAATAGCCATGACACGGCAAGGACACTGGGTAGGTGGAGGGGCTACAACATCAGACAACAGACTTCACAAAACTTGAAGACTGGAAAAAGACCAGGTGATTTATTTTTCTAATCTTCAACTGTCCAGTTTGGGTGAGCCTGTGCCCATGATCAGACTCATGTTCTTGGTTGACAGGGCATGGAACCCAATGTAGTCTTCTGCTGTGGTAACCCTTCCACCACAAGATTCAATGTTTTGTGAATGCTGAGATGCTTTTCTGCTCACTATGCTTGTAAAGAGAGCTTATACGAGTTACTATAGCCTTCCTGGCAGCTCGAGCTAATCTGGCCATTGTCCTTAGACTTTTCTTATCAACAGGGCGTTTCCACCCACAGAACAGTCGCTCACTCAAAGTATTTTGTTTTTTGCAAAATTCTGTGGAAACATTAGAAACCATTAGAGATAAGCAGTTTCTGAAATACTCAAACCAGTCCATCTGGCACCAATATCCATGCCACAATCAAAGTCACAACGATCACACTTTTTCTTCATTCTGATGTTTGATGTGAACATTACCTGAAGCTCTTGATCTGTATCTTCATGATTTTATGCATTGCGCTGCTGACTGGCTGATTAGATAACTGCATGAATGTGCAAGTGTACATGTGTTTCTAATAAAGTGGATGGCGAGTGTTTATGTAAATTTCACAAGTTCATATGACTTTTTGACTACAGTTGAAGGTAAAAGCTGCTTTGTCTTAATTAGGAGTTTAAGTAAAAGTTCACCTCTGGCTGTAAGTAGAGCCAGTGCCTTTGATACCATGATTTGCCCTTGATACCATGGAAAACTAAGCCAATACCTCATAAAAAAAAAAAAAAGTTAGTCCAGTTTCTCCTATGGGCAATTTACAAACAAGTGAATGTACCTGGACCATCTGTACAAACAATTGTATGCAAAAATAAAAATCTTGGGACCCCACAGACACTGCATTGCTCAGGGAGGAGGCACAAATTAACTGCCACGGATGGATGAAACATTCAAATGAACTCCAAGACAACAACAAAGGAACTGGTGAAGGAGCTGAAGGCACCAGATACCAAAGTATGTACAGAATCCACGTCCTATATCACAATAACCTGAAAGGCCAGGATGAAACCTACACTTTGGAGTAGTGTTCTCTGGTCAGATGAAACAAAAACATAACTGCTTGGTCATAATGATCAGTGCTATCTGAAGAACACCATCACCAACTGTGATGCATGGATGCAGCAGCATTATGTGTGAGGCAGCATTATGTGTGAGGAAGGTTTTGCTGAAAAAGGAACTTCAGAAAATACAGGAAGGAAGACTATTAGAAATACTGAAGAAAAACCTCAAGACATCAGCCAGAAAGCTCAAACTTACAGTGTACAGTGTTCCTATAAGCAATACTTCCAAAGTTGTAACAAAACTGCTTAAGAACAGCAAAGTGAATGTAAAATGGCCATCACAAAGCCCTGACCTGAATCCCATGAGCTGAAAAGGCCATATACGTGCACGGAGGCCAACAAACCCGGCCTAGTGACACCAGATCTGTCAGGAGGACTGGGCAAAACTTCTCACGGTATTGTGAGACGCGTGTAGAAGGCTGCGCCAGGAGTTTGGTTTCAATTCAAGCAAATAAAAAGCAATGCAACAAAATAGCAGCAAACTGTATAAAACGTCTGACCCGCTGAAAATCTGATCTAGTAAATAAAAGCTGAAATAAATGTATTAGTTATTCTTTTTGAAATGGCCACTTGAGGAAATAAAGTAGATATTTTACACAGGAAATGTATGGTATGAAGTGTGTGGGGGGGAAAAAAAAAAAAAAAAAAAAAAAAAAAAAAAAAAAAGAGAGTTTGAAGGTCTTTAGCCTGGGTATATGTCAACTTTTGACCTCAAGTGAACTGAAAAGATGTTTCAAAATACCTTCTTTGACAGTTTTTGTTTATTATAATTGTGCTAATGAAGGGCCTGATTAATTAAATGTGGTATCATTTAAAGTGTTAAACTTTCTGCAGCCAACTCTTACTTACAGTGGATTCCATCTCTCGGGTAATCTGCGGTGGAGGGAGATCTTGTCACTAACGTAAGTGTTGATCTGGTGTTTCTGAAGACTTTCCTCCTCTTTTCTCTTCTCCTCTCCAGACAGCTCCAGTTTCACGGCTTTCCCCAACTCACCCAGTGCATTCGGGTCTAAAGCTGGTTTCTCATAGACAGGTCTCCGCAGGAGCTCGTTATCTTCCTCGGGGATTTGGTCAGATGAAACCCCTCGCCGATTCGCTCGGCTCACTTCGGAATTTCTGTGAAAGATGAAATATCCAAACAGTGACGCGCAGATGAAGAACAGCAGAAACTTGGGGCGACTCTTTCGTCCGCATATTGCCATCGTAGCGCTGATTGGCTGGTTTTTGTTTGTTTGTTTGTTTATCTCACTTAAATTCCATGGAGAGGAAAAAAAAGCTTTGGGTAGTTCAGCATGTCCGTAAAAGTTTGTGGATTTGATTCGCGGCGATATGAAGTGACATTCCCACAAGCAAACGCGTGTAATGGAAAGTGCGCCTGCGAATCACGTGATAATGAAGCAGCTATAAACAGGACGGATTTACACGATCAGATTAGCTCACTGCGACCAAGCTTACACTTCTACTGACGGAAAAAAAATATTATAATAATAATAATCTAGGTTACATCACAGAGTCTCCATGAGAGTTCCGGTGTAAAGTAGGCCAACAGTCCTACTCCATTTAACGCTTCCCGGTACCATAACTTCCTTACGCCATTCTTAACTCTCTTCCTTAAACTTCCTCCACTTCTTTTCTCTCGCCTAATTATTGCAGGCACTACTGAACTCCTGCTCACATTGCTGTAAAAGTGTTCACTTTGCTCTCCAGGAGGTTGTGTGAACCGGAGAGAGGAGGGGGCAGCTCGCGAGACGCCGTCAAATCATTTCCACGCACAAATTTAGCTAGTTAAACTCGATGCAAATCTTTCCCTGTTTTTCTCCTTTTAATTAACTTCAAGCAGAAGCTACTTCCCGTCTAAGCGATCACGTGACGTTAAAGAGTGCATGATTTTTTTTTCTTTTTCTTGTTTTCCATAAATAAAACTATGAAAATGAGTGTGGACTCTCTAAACAAAGTTTTGCTACAACTTCCGGGCGTGAGCTGGCAATGATGTCACGTAGCACCACGTGATCACGCCTAACCGTCTTCCTACAAGTGAGGCCAAGTCCCAAAAGTGCCCGTTGCTGCAGCATAATAATACCAGTTATAAGGCCACGTCCAGTGCTTACATTTCGATGTGGGAGTTGGGAGAAAACGTTTTGTTTTGATGAACTTCAAATGCCATATATATAAATGATAAACAGATTACACCCCTGCTGAAAGAAAAAAATAAAATAGACCCAATAGAAACTCTCATAGAGCTGTGGTCACCCGCTTCCTTGAGATCTACCTTCCTGCAGGTTTCATTTCATTTTTAGATTTTCCAACCAAAATCTAACACACCTGTTTTAGCTGATCAAGAGTTAATCATTAAAGCAATGATTAAATAGTCAGCTGGGCATGATGATTATGGTTGGAGCTGAAGTGTTCAGGAAGGTAGATCTCTAGGAACAGGGTTGGTGACCATTGTCACAGAATTTGTAATGGTTTTTACTGATTATAATTTAAATTGCATTTGTTTTAAAATAAACTGTAATGGTCCCTGTGGGTCTCTACTGGTAATCTGTTGCCTTCTATAGATGGCATGTTATGTCTAGTGGATACCATTAAGGACCAATAATGGCAATGGTAATGGTTTTAATGGTTAGCCGATGGTTTGAATTAGAATTTCTTCTAGGGTTTTTTTTTTTTTTTTCAGTGGGGACAACAGTTAATAAATTCTTTGACTTAAAATAAAGTAAAGTAACACTTCTATATAAAGCAGTATAAACTGTATTACAGCATCATTATGATCATAATTATACCATGCTATGATTTACTTTTCCATTAACTCTTTTTACCAAAAAATGTAATTTGCCCCTGATTTGGGGGTGCCCTTGTTCAGCATTGAATTTATTTAAGATGTCACACTCCACAGTAGTGGTTAATGGCTCATATGAAAGTAGACACTCTGGCCTTTTAAGAATATGCAGTGTTTAATAAGCATTTGTTATTTTAACCTAGCCTACTAGGTTTAAATATTATAATTTTATTGAAGGAGTTGTATACAGTGTTTACTATCAAAAAGCTTTAGTTGTGCTGTACCAATGTTATTGTGGAGTTGTGTGAATTGTTTGCCCAGCAGGGAGTTCACTCTCCCATTTCCCATCGCCCTGCTCACCAGCAGCTAAACACAGAGTCAGGATACTCTACACACAGAAACCCAACCATGACCTGACTACACTTATAATAGGCTTATGGTGATAAAATAATTCCTTTGTTTTGTACTGATTGAAAATGTCCGATAAATTGACTTTATGCCAGTGTACTGCTAGAAAGGGTTAAATTACAGTACCAGAGCTCAGTTACGTTTAAAGTCCACAAAAGCCAAAAGCTGTACTATTCCTGGGCTTCTCTCAAATTATACAGTAGGAGAGATTTTCATGGCAGAAATATTGGTAGCGTTATATAAGGACTAAAACACAACATGGCATGCTGTTTTAGGAAATGAATCAACAACATGATGGTGTGATGAAGTGTAAACTAAAATGGAGGTGAATATCACCCTGAAGTGCTTCAATTCTTCTATTATGCCTTCAAGATTTGACTCTCTAGAAGATTCACCTACACTCAGGTATTTAACTAACTTTCAATCAGTCTCCTCAGCCCAGCTTTCAGATTTAATCTCACAGATGAAGTGTTCAAGCTGTATGATGGGTGTTCTTCCTGCACATCTTTTGAAAGAGGTTTTTGAAACTGTCATTCCAGTTGTGACAGCCATTATAAATATTAATTTCAAATAATTTAGACAAGTTCCAGTAGGGGGTTTTAGATCTTTACACAGCACTGAATCTGCCCTGTTAAAGGTTACCAATGATATTTTAATGTCACTTGACTTAATTGTATCTTACTTATTGGATCTTAGCGCTGCCGTTGATGCTATCAACCATAGTAATCGTTTTTAAATCGCTTAGTCTGTGGTTGGTATCAAGGGTCTGCCTTTGCAGTGGTTTGTGTCTCATCTGAAAGATAGGACTTTCGCAGTAAACATAGGGAATTTCTCTTCTTCATCTGCCCCCTTATCGTATGGTGTTCCTCAGGGCTCCATATTGGGTCCTCTGTTGTTCTCCCTTTATATGCTTCCCCTGGGTTCTATTTTTTGGAAATATGTTATTTCCTTTCACTGCTATGCTGATGATATCCAATTATATTTGTCAGTTAGGTCAAATGACATCAGTCCTTTTGGGTCCCTTTTTAAATGTCTGGTGAACATTAAATGTTGGATGGCTAACAATTGCCTGCAGTTAAATGAAAGCAAAACTGAAGTCATTATTTTGGGCTCCCCTACTGTCTCCTCTGCTCTTGAGGCCCAGTTAGGTCCTCTCTCTGTTAACAAATATGTCAAAAATCTTGGAGTTATTTTTGACTCAAACTTGCATTTTGATAACCAAATCAGTGCTGTTGTTAAGGGAAGCTTCTTTCATTTAAGATCTATTGCAAAGTTAAAACAGCTTCTCTCTAGAAAAGACCTAGAAACTGTGAGTCATGCTCTTGTTACATCAAGGTTGGACTACTGTAATTCTTTGTATGTTGGCTCTCCTCAGCCTGCCTTATCTCGTCTACAGCAAAATGCAGCAGCTAGATTTTTAACAGGGACCAAAAAGAGGGATCATATTTCCCTAATTCTGGCATCTCTTCACTGATTTCCCATCAAGTTTAGAATTGATTTTAAAATTCTAATTTATGTATACAAAACTCTTTCTGGTTCTGCTCCACAGTACATCATTGACCTTCTTCACCTTTACTCTCCTACTACAGAATTAAGATCACGTAATCAACTTCATCTATCTGTCCCCCGTTGTCATACTAAGACAAAGCGTGATCGATAATTTTCTGTGGTTGGTCCCAAACTTTGGAATAGTCTCCCTTTTCACGTGAGGTCCGCTCCATCTTTAGCTATTTTTAAATCTTCTCTTTAAGCTTATTTTTATTCTTTGTGTTATAATGTTATTTAATGTGTTGAATTTGAATGTTTTGTACAGCACTTTGGATCAAATGCTGTTGTCTTTAAATGTGTTTTATAAATAAATTTGACTTGACTTGGCATTGATTATTTTCCTATATATATAATAGCATGTCCCAGAGTGGTTTGTGCTTCATATACCCTAGCAATTTGCCTAATACATATTGTATTTATTGAAGAGTGACACACCATGCTTTTTATTAGGGATGCATCGATTGGTATCTGGTATCAGTTCAATACCATGCTCATATTCTTGTACTTATTAAAAATGCTCTAATGCCATGTGGCACTACATGACATAAACCTAGTCTACATTGTCGCACTAATGAATAGATGACATGAAGGGACAGAGATCTGGGTGTGTTTCACAATTGATGATGGCAATCACCAGACTGCAAACTGCTTGGGGAAAATGTCAAGAAGAGGAACTACAGCATCTTCCTATAATACAAATAACTTGATTAAACATCTCATGCATTTAAACAGTATCTTATAGAGAACGAGGCTGACTTGACTGCACAAGATAATATCAGTTAACCTGGTCACTGAAAATGAGTCCAATGTACAGTGAATTGTGTACACACAATGGCATTTGTGGAATATAAAGCAGTGACGCGGGCATGCACAGATATTGTCCTGTGTGAGTGTACAGTTCTGTGAGCACTGAGACAAGTGAGCTTCCTTTCCTTTAGGTTACTCATTTCAGTATCAGTATCTGTATAAGAATCGAATTCAAAAAGTCCCAAAAGACATGTATGCTTCCCTACTTTTGATTGCTTATATTTACATGTAATGTGGAATATCTGTGAAACAAGTTACTGTAGTTCCTGTGATCAGTTACATTATAGCAGCTATAAACAGTCATTCCTTCACCAGCATCTCATTTTCCCCTCTCTTGACGTTAATAAGGCAAAAATGCAGCTTGTCAAATAACCGGGAAACAGCTAAGTATAAATAAACATTTTAGGTAACCTTAAATCATTCTTTACGGTACCAAAATAGTTTTTTGTGGCATCACTCTAAATCTCACAGGATGTTGAAGCGAAATAATTATTAACAATTTGGCAGCTGTAATTTCTTTCTTTTCTTTTTTTTTTTTTAACAAATGGCAGCCTGTAATAATGAAATCGTGTAGTAATTAAAACAAATATGCCAAAACAGTCTAAAAATTAATTTCTGAGGTAGACTGAACACTGCAAAAATCTGTGAAAATATCAATATTTGATATTTTCTGCATTTTCTATATACAGCAGATCATTTTGCTTCTTTCTAATAATAAATGCTTGAAATAGCTTAAATTATTGGCCAGTAGTATAAGAGAATGCTTGATATTAGCAAATAGCAAATTTGCCTAGAATTGGGGTTAATAATCTTACAATGAGAAATATAACATAAATTTAGCCATGTATGTGATTTTTACTTGCTAAGATATTTTGCAGTTATGTATAACAAAAAAAGCAAAACTGTTGAAGGGATTATTTTAGATTAGAAGTTTACATAATAAACACGACTTGTACTTTGGCCATGGAATTCTTTTTTTGTTTTGTTTTTGTTTATGTGACTGAATAAAGAGGCCAAGATTAAATCTTTGAAATGTGCTGAATTATATTTATCTTTATTGATGGAATGAGAAGCGTAATGTTCCTTTGAATTTTACTGCTACATGCTATCCTTAACACACCATCAGCAGTGATGAAGAAACCATATGTGAAATACAGTCATGGATGTAATGAATGCAAATAAGGTGGATTTTTACTCTATCATCCTTTTCCCCCCAAAAAAACTGTTTTTGTAGGAGAAATGAGAAGTAGATTGACTAAAGTACACATGACAAATGACACAAAAGAACAGATGACAGAACTGATTAGTTAACGTTACAACTTTTCTAATTTACCGTGTTTGGTATTCAGAGGAAACCAGTAGCTCTAGTAGACCATTACAGAATTTAAACAGGTTTTTTTTTAAATGCTGAATGCAGCTACCTGTCCGCTTTAATAGTTTGCCCCACAACATTCTAACTAAGTCATCAATTAGACCCTGTAATATAATGCATTGCTCAACCCTAATAGTCTGTTGTCAAGCTGCTGATTGATATTAGACGGCCAGCCGTCACTGGTAACAGGAGTTATTTTTTACAGTCACCGTGAGTCTGTGAATGCGCCATTGTGAGATTTTTCTATTATTCCTGATCAAGGTGCTGGTTTCTTTTGCAGACAGAAAGGTACAACCTCTCATGTTGTTGTCATCCATTTGGTCTAGGCTGAATGTCAGGAGAAGATGACTGGAACTGATAGGAGTATTAGACATACTGTATCAATCATGCGAAACATGTTTGCACATGGCACACTCACTTGCAGCTTAATGTCATTTGCGGTATTACGGATTGCACAGTGTTGCTTTTTTCAAGAAATGAATGAACAGCTTTTAAAATGTGACCTGAATATGCATTTTCACTTCAGTAGACAAACTTTGTGTGCGCAAACTGTCTTGCTGGCTGAAAATTTACTCAACTTGAGGTTGTCATTTTTTTTTCATCAATATATGGATATTTAGATATCCATTAAAGCTGACATGATGTGTGGAAAAAAAACGCAACAGACATGATGTGTGGAACAAAATGTTTATCCAAATTAAAATCAATAATTGATGACTATAACAGATGAAAGAGTGATCTGAATGCCGCATGGTTTAGTACTCTTATTGTAAAAGTGACAAAGGCTAATAAGCTATGCTACACTGCACACCGAATGTGGAGTCTTTTAAAAACATTCAGAATCATGCTCAAATCATGTCATATTGAATCACTTGGCAATAATTTAATGTTTACCACAAGATGGCACTGCAACAGAGTACAGAAAGAGACAACACACTGGAAATGGTTCTTCTTTTTATGGTGCCTAAAATCAGTTCAAAATTCCAACCAATTTTCATTGGTTCAAAAATAACAAATTTGATCCATTTAAATCGTACTGGTCGTCGGGTTAAAACGGCTGATTCAGTACAACAAATATAATGTAATTATTGTACTGTATGGTACAGAAGGCCATCACCAGAATTTGTGATAAATCAGTAGTTTTAAAATATTAATTTACACCATAACATAAAGGTCCCTTTATACCATGTTTATACATAAACATCTAGCAACATAAACCAGATTCATCGTCAGAAATGACTGATTAATATTCGCAAATGAGAATAGCCAAAACAAGTCCATGATGTACAGTTTTTAAGGCCACGGTGTATTGTAATGTCCATGGAATTTCAGACTGGTCCTGTAACTGCGCTCCTGCTATTCCTAAGTGAAAATATTTTACTTCAAACATAAAATTATACAGTGTTATTTTGACATCTGTAATACTTCAGAAAGAAAATCACTAACAGCAGTTTAAATGTTTTCCTTTGGCTAAAGTTTAAGAAAACGCCTGACTATTTAGTTACGTTACACCCAAAGCATGAAAACAGACACTTGAATAAAGAAAGTGGACAGGATGGCATGACACAGGCAGTTTTCTGTGGACATGTTCACACAATTGTGCATCAATTCTATTGAACAAAGATCTCACTGCATTTTAATACATTATGAGGTCTTTATATTACCATCATTCATAAAAAGAGAGACTTCATTCAGGTTTCCCCCCTAACATTATATACAGAATGAAATGGAGAGCACCTGTGTGTGGTGTTAAAAATCATTTTCTTCCTAGCTTCTTATCTAAGGCACAGTGGTTTGATTTAGGAATATTTTTCTTCATAAGTCTGTTGACATCTTAAAGTTTGGCCCCCATGATTAGCTTCTCAACTGAAACTCAACTGGGGGAAAAAATGTCATCTATTAAGTCAGCTTGAGTGATTTCGCAGTTGAGATCACAGCAACAAGGCACAGTGTGTTGGTGCAGAACATGTTTCTGGAGGTTACAAGAAAACAAACCAACAACATAATGGAAAGATGTCAACAGGTACAACAGGTACAATAGGTACAAACATCAACGTTTTTTTTTGTTTTGTTTTAAATGTCTAGTCTAGAATGTCATGAATAGAGGGGAAGAAAGAATGCAGCAAGCTAAACAGGTTCTCACCACTCTGTGAAATAAGTATCATTTAAAAATAAACTTTTATAAATACAAAAACTGAGCTTTGACCAAATAGTCACGTCTCACGGTTCTACTGAAGTATCAATACATAGTGCAATCATGTAAACACACATGGTGTTCCAACACAACTCTATTTCCTTCCCCATATTGCTACTGTACATCCTTTTCAAGAAACCGGATAAAACAGAGGAAAAAAAAATACAATAAAAATAGACTTGATCACCTTTGGTTTTCAAAGGCACAGGACACAGCCTGTCGTCAACAAGCCACAGGCCTTCCACATTTTTGTCAGTGAACAACAATTCAAATTCAAATTCTTTCTGAGCAACTGAAGTAGTTGCTTTCTATTCCCATAGTTGGTTATAGTACCTCTTAATTCCACTCCAATCCAGTCAGAGTTACAGTGCAAAACAGGACAAGAATTACTGACTCCTTGAACAAACTGCTGAATTGATGCTCAGACTTCATGTGAAATGCACTTCTTGAATTCGATGTAATCTGGAAATCACAATCATTCAAACTTCCATTGCTGGTTCATGTCTTCAGCAGAGCATTTTTGCATGTGCACGTCGGTCCGGCCCTCTGCTGTACGGTACGCAGTTATGCACTTGTCTGACAGAGGGTGATAGATCATTCCGTTCTGGAAAGTCAGAATAATAATTTAGCTATGGTGTAGAAAGCAAAAAAGTTGAACTCTTGTATGTGAATGTGGTGTGGGAGGCGACACTCACGTCTTTGAACTCCCAGACGAGGGTGGAAGGAACTGGCTCTCCGTCATGAGGACAGTGTTTCATTCCGATTTGTTTCTGGCCAGCTATGTACTCCGCACATAGCTCAGTTACGGAGTTAAAGCGGATTTCTTTATACGAAGTGTACTCAAAATACTTGCAAAGAAAGAGAAACAGGAGGAATATTATTGTTTAATAGCTCAATACTTCCTTAAAATTCTTAAAGAGGTAAGGAGTTCAAGAGATGATAATATAATAATTATATAATAATTACATATACATTATATATATATATATATATATGTACATCACAACATATCGGGTGCAATCCAAAACTCTACTTGATGCTTCCTTGAGTCCTCAATCCTACATCCTTCAGCCTATGACCTGGAAATCCACCAACTGTACAGATGTAGCAATTCTTAAAATGTGCTCAGAGAAATCAGGGAACAAAGACAGAGAATACACAGGTGCTTCCTACACCAAAGTATTTTTTATTTTGATGTAAGCCTACAATATGAATGCTCCACCGCTCCCAAAAAACAAAAGTATGATAAATCATAATAATAAGAATGACAAATTCTATTCTTATTATGCCTTGCTTTAAAAACAGTCGAAACTTGTAAGTCGCCTTAAAATCATTTCCTTTTCATGTATCCTTTCTTTGCTTGTTTGGAGTGAGGCAAAATGAAGGTGAGGTTAATAATTAGCAAGCAAGCTGGCACCTGTTCCTAAAGATAATGATAATGTTCAATGGGAAGGTGTGGCTCTTGAGTTATACATACACTTTCCTATTTGCTTTGGTATAAACCAGCAGAACTCTTGTCCTTGAGCGCCACAACCCAGTACAGTCTGCAAGACATCCAGTTCAATTCACCACTTAATTATCAGGCTTACTAATTAGAACACGGAGAACACGATGATCTCTGCTCTAAAATACATCCTCAGATATAGACACACTGGTCCAGTTGTTGAATTCAGATGACAGCATGCATCATGGTAGGAAAGGTAATCAATCACCCAAGAGCTCAGGACTCATTTCACTCACTCAGCTCTCAGATATCATCCGAAGATAGAGCCTCTGTCAAACACAAACTTATTTACACAAACAATATGAGGCATTCTGCACACGGAACCACATTCATCTTTTATGCAAAGGCCAGTCTGTGTGGATGATGAGGCTAAAGTTCAGCTTGCAATGAAGGTTATGGAAATTGATTTTCACTCACACATGGTGCTTTTTTCAGAGACACGTGATGCACAGCATTTATGAATAATTAGTGAGAACAGCCCAGAGACACTCTTCATTAAATGTACATTCATAAAGTGAAATGTTTGTCCTTATTTTCCATGATTATGATTAAATCATTTAAGTTCAGTTCGATATGATTTTTGCTTACTCGTGGTCTCATGAAATTTTTGGGGTTCTGTCTTTCAGTATGTTTTTGTAAAAGTGTTTTTCTTTTGTCTCGTGTTTTTCTCTCATGTTTTCCTTAACTGGCCTTGGTATGCTTGCTTGCACGTACATCCGAGTACAAAAGCCAACTGTATCCAACTTATGTTTGGACTAAGATTGAGATCACGAAACGCTGTAGTGCCCAGGGTGTCTCTGCGCGCATAATAAGCCATCTCTTTGATTATACCCTGGCTCTTGGTCTCCTGATTCTCCAAACATCTTACTTCTGGTGAAGCTGAAGCATTTTAAATCATCCAGAAAGATTTACATCAATACAAAAAAAAAAAAATCACGCTACTGGGTGAATTAAACAGGACAACATGCTTAACCAGGGAATCCTGTTTTATGTGGTCTGACACATGACACTTGCTTTTGGTTTTATGACATATACTGTAACTGTGCAGGAAACAGGGGACTGTTCTCAGGTTGTGTAATCACACTGACATTCATAGCAAAACTTTTATGTTAATTGTGAGAGGTGTTTGGTAGTAAAAGGATAGAGATGCTGATTACCTGATTCCCACCTTGTCCATGGCAGCCGAACAGAGACAGGTGAGCCCCTGTGGGATTGTGGTCTGGAGCGTTGTAGTCCAGACACTCAGAGGGAATCCCACCACTACGCACCTGTACCGAAAGAGAGGCAAAGAGGAAAAGAGGAGTGGCAGAAATGGAAAGGATCATGAAAGCAAAGTGATTAGAGAAACACAGACAGACATAATCAAAGAAACTTAAGAGTCTCTACACTAACCATAAAACCTAGACCTAATTAAAAGTAATGAAGTACTAAATAACACATCATAAAAATGTACATACTACACAAAGATTTTTACAAAAACAAAAAATTGAGTTTAAAATTTTACAGCGTAGTATTTTGCATGTTTCTTGGAGGACATTCTGTGTGTGCTTTACTGGAGCAAATCCATGAGTCATAGTCCAAGTCAACAGCAGGGGTCAAAACATAGGAATGTTGTTAAACAGGTATTATTCATAATCAGCAGCAAGGAATGGGATCTAGGGTCAAAACCAGGAAGCAAAATAAAAAAGAACCCAAAACTAGCATACACAGAAAATAAAGCATGGGCTTAATGACAACAACAACAACAACAACAACAATAATAATAATAATAATAATAATATTAAAGACTTTGCAATGAACAATATATAGGATATAAAAAGAAACTATTCAAGAACTAACACAAAACAGGTGAGCCAAC